>JAECUM010096144.1:62778-181349 GCA_016617855.1 Megalonaias nervosa | reverse complement strand
AGTTCAAGCAACTCATCTTTTTTCAAACTATCCTACTGTTCCTGAGTAGGACTAGAAAGAAAAGTCTCCACTTTTGATGACATTTGAAAAAAGCCTGTTGTTTTCACTAAAGATTTCAAACAAAATGTAAAATAGTACTTGGGATTTAAAAACTAGGGGAATTTAAATTTCAAAAAACAATTTTCTGAAATATTTTAGGCAAAACTCATATATTCCACGGAAGGTCGAGCAACCCCAATTTTCTCTTGTTACGTGTAGGCTCGTACAAATATAAGAAAAGAAAAGAATGAAGTCAACAAGCTTTGTAAATTTTAACAAGATAATTTATTTCCCTAGAAAACAAGGTAAAAATATGAAATAGGACTTACGGTTTGTGAATATAATCCAAAAATTAATCCTTCAATTGAAAAATATAAGTCCTATCACTAAACAGTTCTAACTGAATCCAGGTTCGATTCTCTATGAAGCTCCAATATGGAAGGCGATGACTTCAGATGAGGTTGGCGTACTGATTGCAACAGTTCCTCGTTGAATCACAATTTATAATGTTCTGTTTAGAATTCCAGATTAATTTCCACTGAATGTCTTTTTCACAGAATTTTTATAAAGAAGAGCACTTGTGTAGCTTTCTAGAGAATATCAATTATTAAATCCCAAAAAATAGACGAACTTCAGAACAAACTGACATCAACAATAAAAAAAGCTCTTGAGCCCTCAAGGTTTAAAATACGACTGAACCAGAAAACACTGAGATTGAGAATCAAACCCAACTGAAACGTCATTTTGACACTCGTGATGGGTAACATGATCACTTACTTTATCCGAGCAACGCAGTAAAAAATATGTCAATTATCACGGAAGCAAGAATAGTCCTATCTAAAAATCAGATTTCCACGCTGGAAATGAATTTAAAAATGAAACTGTTTTCAACAAACTAATACGTGGGTTGAACATGACCTTGGTAATGACCAATCATTTTCGCTTAGTGTTTACAAAACGTCTCAACGAAGGTGAGCTAAAAATACTGATAATGTAATACCTTTTACGTTCAAATCAGGTCAACACAGAGAAGTGATTTTTCGAAAATAGTCAAATCCCGTGAAAATTATCATTATAATAAAATGTAATGAAACAAAAATAAAATGAAAAAAAGAATTTAAAACTAACACACAAGTAATTTAATTACATATTCTTAACAAGTATCACTGAGGTGTTACAATGTCGGGTTTCCGGCCTCTAAGCCTAAGCCGACCGGAGACATTACTGCTAATTGCAAACAGAATTTCTCGCCCCGCGGCAAGGTTCTTCAAAGGAAGTAACCGAGAATTTGACAGTAACGGAATGTCTAATTCACGTACAGGTAGTTTCTTTGTTTCAGAACCGGTCTAAATTCGTAATATTATATAATAAATATTGACATTACCCAGAGTACTTTGAATTACGAATTCTATCAGAAGACATTTATAAACATGAGCAGGAACTGTTAAAAAAATTTCTCACACAACGTAACAACGTCGGACACTCCACTCGAGATAAAAGTCAAGTTACCCACTTTGTCTGTCAAGAAAAAGAACACTGGGCTTCAAAATATGTCTAGATCGTCAAGGGAAAGGAACTACTGACACAGGAGAGAAGAAAGACAAAACTATGACACATGTTAACCATGCAAGAAAAAGGGCATCGGTCTTCAGAATGTCTCAAGAATACGATCATTAGTCCTCAGCGTGTCCGAATTTTAAATTAAACAAGGAGAAGCAGTATTCTTCAGAAACTGAAAAAATTCCGAAGTAGAATCCATACCATTAAAGAAAAAAAAAATAAGGAAACTGAATTGGAAGAACCAACGTCAATTCAAAAAATTAAAAAGAGAAAGAGGGTGAAAAAAAGAAAATGCACTTTTGTATTATATTATGAAATGCTCTCTCTCTCTCTCTCGGGCCGAGGGGTCTAAAGCGCTCTCCGTTACGGATCACTGCCATCTCACCTCTGTCTGCGTGGGTTCGAGTCTCGGATTCGGCGAATGTGGATATGTGAGAAAACTTGCCAGTAGCTTCTCGTGGGTCGGTGGTTCTTTCCGAGGATTTCCCGGTTTCTTCCTCCGCCATTAATACTGGCCGCCATGTATAGCCTATCGTGTGCTGAAAAATGGCGTTAAGCCCTATAACAACAACAACAACAACAACTCTCTCTCTCTCTCTCTCTCTCTCTCTCTCTCTCTCTCTCTCTCTCTCACACACACACACACACACACATTGCATCATGTGGTGGCTGGGTGGGTTAAGTTTTATTTGATGCAGCAATCATCATATATTATATATTTTCCAACAGATATGGGTAACCCTTAAAAGGACCTTTGAATTATTTTTTAAATATATATGTTATTGAATATCAGAAAGCTAAGCCACAAAAAAACCCAATAAAAAAATCCCTTACGGACTTGATATATTAGCTGGAACTGTCTTGACCCTTTTTTTTCCACCGCCAATTTCATAAATTAAGGAGCACAAAGTATGATCGTAGACAAGGATCTACTATAAGAAACTGCGATCCTTTTAGGTATGGCATATAGTGCATTCGGATTAACTCTGAGACTAAGGTATAATAATCTGATGGTACGAATTTATGTTCTGTTAAACCATTTGACTTGCCGTAAAATCTACTACTACTACTACTACTGCTACTACTACTCTCTCTCTCTCTCTCTCTCTCTCTCTCTCTCTCTCTCTCTCTCACACACACACACACACACACACACACACACACACATACACACACACACACACAATGCATCGCGTTTTATGATGGGTCACTAAATGGACTGGGAATCACCAGAACGTGGACTTTAATTTGTGTCCGTCACCGAAGCAAATCAAATATAATTAATCCATGAAGCTGGTAATAATAAAGTGCAGTTAACTTGAGGACAGTTGAATTGTGAATATTTAAAGGTGACATAATCTGTATCACACAAGTGAATAAAAATGTTCTTGGACTTTTCAAGGATGAGATGAATGGCATTCCCAGTTACGTATTTCTGGGTTCAGGTCAAATCTTTATTTATACACAAAGTACAATCAAAGAAAAATCTCAAAAGGAAACAAATGAAAAATAATTAAAATAATTAACATTCGAGATGCACAAAGATTGTTCATTTAGTGACAAAACAACTATAAGAACATAAATTTTAATACAGTCATAGGATGTATACAATTGTTTTCGTCTTTTGCATCCTCTAAGCCGTCACGTGTGTCTTTTTTAGTTACGTAAATACTAAATTTATTTTTAGTTACCGCCTTTATAAAATTCTTTGATTGCTTATTTGCGCTATGTTTTCTGTCCCATTGTATCTTTTATGCAATATTCTTATGTGTTGCAAGTTATGTTTGAAATAGTGTCTTTATTGTTTTGTTGCCATGTTGGTAGAAAGTGCATTAGAGTTTACGTTAAAATGTTGCTCTAAATCATGCCAACTCTAAGTACACTATTTACTAATATTATTACAGCACGTCACCCAGTTTTGCATCTTATACGGATATTATCTCGTCACTAAATTTACCCTGACGTCAAAAAAAAAAAAAAAAAATGTTATTGGTCCTACTAAACACTGCAAAAACACGCAAAGACGGGCAAAGACACGCAAAGACAGGGCAAAGACGGCACATAGTCATTTTAAACTCTCAATAGTGGAAAATATTTCCGTTTGATACAAACTTTTATATAAAAAAGTATATAGAATTAGAAATGTTTGTTTTGTCTATTTCTTGATCGTTCTTTTCTTTAAACATTTTTTTTGCCCTCAGTATTGAAATTAATTATGTTCAATATCCAATAATGCATTTTGTCAAAACAATGGAATCTTCTCATCATTATTTGTAAAATATTTTATCTTATTTAAAACAGACGCATAAAGTTCCTCGTCAGTATATATTTTATATGTGCATATAGTAAGTACTGGTAAAGAAGTGTGCAATGACGGTACAGAGACGTTATATACTTACAGTAATACAACATATTTACTGTTGAAACAAAATTGATATAAATAAATATATAAGAATTAAAAATGTTTGCTTTCTTTTTATGTTGATCGTTTCTTTATATTAGGTAATTAAATATTTTCACATATGGAATTTACTTCTACTCTTCCTCTTTCTTATGGAATATAAAATGTCCTCGTGAAACTTTCTAAAAATATTTAACTAAGTAAGTGTCAAGAAAACGAATAAAACACGCAAAGACGGGCAAGAACGTTAATGAGACATTATATACTTATAATACCGGAAAATATTGACTGTTGAAACACAGTTTGTATAAATATATATATATATATATATATATATATATATATATATATATATATATATATATATATATATATATATATATATATATATATATATATATATATATATATATATATATAGAATCAGAAATATTTTTGCTTTATCTATATGTTGAGCGTTCTTTCTTTGCAATATTAAATATTTTGCCATGGTGAAGTTGATTTTTTTTCCAACTTTAATTTTTACCTCTCTCTCTCTCTCTCTCTCTCTCTCTCTCTCTCTCTCTCTCTCTGCTATTGGCCATGTCATGTCATCGTGTAAATTTCTAAAAGTATTTAATTACGCTAAGTGTTGAGAGAAGGAATACAACACGCAAAGACATGGAAAAGACACGCAAGGACCGGGCAAAGACATAGCAAATACTTACTATTGATACAAAATTTATATAAATAAATATATAAGAATTAGAAATGTTTGCTTTCTCTTTATGTTTTAACCCTTTATTCTTGTTATAATCAATTTAACTCATTTAACATAGCGGCCTTATAAGTACAGAAACATTTTGAAACTGGAAAATATTTACTGTCCATATAGATTTTACAGTATATGGAATTGCAGTCCGATTAACACTTGTCAACATGTGTTACAATCACTAGTAGCAGAGTGGACACTCGATACCTTTAACATAGTTATCGTAACGGCAGTATAAGGACAATTTCAAAATGTTGATTATGCAAATATATAAGTTTATTATTTATTAATCTGTGATCAGGATTTGTCCTGCATTCCCAATTATCAAATTTACTGTATATTTGAACATAAGATACCTTTTCATTAATATTCCACGTGATACAAGAGGCATGTAATGTACTCAGTTAAAAAAGAGAAATGTATATAAAAAGTCAACGGAAAGCTTCTTTGTTCTGTCTTTGCTCGTCTTTGCTCGTCTTCCCGGTGTATCTACAACTATCAACACATACATTATATACATATATTTTATATTTCTTTATCTAAAACATGTACCAATAGCAGGATTTTTTTTTTGTAGTTAGGTCAAGTTTTAAAATGTCTGCCTGCTTCTCTTTTCCCCAATACTTACCATATGAATATTAAAAATATATACCCCCACATAATTTTCTGCATCATTATTAAATAAGAAATAAATATGTTACAAATAATGATAAGAAGATTAGTTTTTTAACAAAAGACATTACTGAATATTTACCATAATTTATTAGAACTCTTGAGTGCAAATAAATATTAGTAAACAAGATATGGACAATAGAAACCGTTCTATTTGTATAAAATTATAATCAACAATCAGTATTTACCAGTATTGTCGTTTAGAACCGTCTATGTGCCTTTTTGCCATGTCTTTGCGTGTCTTTGCGGAGTATACTAACTACAAAACTATCAACACATAGATGATATACTTATTTCTTATATTTCTTTAGATGAAACATAAAATAACATAAAATTTTGAGTTAAGTAAAGTATTAATACGTCTTTGCGCGCTTCTCTTTTCCCAACACTTACCACATTTATGTTATATGTGTGCCCCCCCCCCCCAATTTACTGCATCATTATTAAATGAGAAAAAATATATGACAAATGATGATAAGAAAATTCCATTTTAAAAAGAAGACATTTTTGAATGTTTACAATAATTAATTACAACGTGAGTGCAAATGGACACTAAAAAATCGAGCAACATATGGACAATAAAAATATTTATATTTTTATTTAATTAGAATTGGGGCCCCAAGTGGGCGAGTGGTCTAAAGCGCTCTCCGTTACGGATCACTGCCATCTCACCTCTGTCTGCGTGGGTTCGAGTCTCGGGTTCGGCCAATGTGAGTATGTGAGAAAGCTTGCCCTTAGCTTCTCGTGGGTTGGTGGTTCTTTCCGGGGTTTTCCCGGGTTCTTCCTCCACCATTTATACTGGCCACCATGTATAGCCCATCTTGTGCTGAAAAATGGCGTTAAGCCCCAAAACAACAACAACAACAACACCAATTTAATTAGAATCAACAATCAATATTTTCCACTATTGTCAGTTTAAAATATGTCTTTGCCGTCTTTGCCAGGTCTGTGCGTGTCTTGCCCTGACTATGAGCGTCGTTGCGGTGTTTAGTAAGATGGAAAATAAGCCCGGAAATGTCTCTTTTGGAAAATTTAGCGGGAAACAGAAGTAAGTGCTGTGAATAGAGCTTTGATTGGGAGGTAAAACAAGCAAATTAAGGAGTGAGTCTTTTAAATGCAGAATAAAGTTTACATGAAGGATGTAAAAGACAGCAATTTGACTAAAATCAACAAATTCATATTATGTTTCATAGGGCTATAATACTTGCCCTCGAATTCACCAAACATTAAAGTAGCTTCCTCTACATGTAGGCGTTTATCGTCGATTATTTCACTAATGTGTGCCATTTCATAGAATTTAATTATACATACATATAAATGGTATTTATTCACTTTATTTGGATCCTCATAAATCTGCATTCCTTTGGAACGTAATTATTTACACGCCCCTAGAATAGCATGAACCAATCATTTTTTTTTTATTTGAAAGATAACTCAAATTTTGCACATATGTAATGCTAGTAGAAAGAAGAATATAAAAGATTATTTTATGAAAATATGTCCGAAATTGTATTTTTTGTGAATTTTTTCAAACAACGTCAACTTAATACTGTTTTAGAATTATTTTTGTTCCAAAAAGTGGTACCATACTCAGCATTTTTTTATTTGAAGGGTTATCAAAACCAAATTTGACACATTCATAAAGATTATTTAGCAGTTTATTAAATGCTGTTTTTTAAAATTTGGACCAAAAATAGATTTTCTAGATTTTAAAAAAATATAATAATAGCAATTTTTTTACAGCTTTTTTGGTGAGTTTGGGGCAAATGAGCTAGAGACACAAAATTGTAATATGGAGAGATAACCACATAAATAACCACACAAATGTTGCTTTGTATAGACTTTTGTGAAGGAACATTTTAATTTACAGGGCCTGTATTCAAAGAATGAGAAAATTTAGTACTAATATTAGTACCCCTACACCTGCCTCATGGATGGGGTACTAACATGAACATATGTGTGTCAGTGGAGCAAGCCGGGTGTGATTCACACCCGGCACTTTTTTTTTAACCTAATATAAACAATTTTGAACATGTTCCTTGCATATAATGAAATAAATTGAGTAATCCTCTTATTTAATACCGGAATTATTGCAAATCATTGTAGAAGTAGTTGTAAAATCTCGTTTACCTTTCTTATCCGATATTTTCGTTTAGATCGTCTGCCATATTAGTTCAAATAATGACTACTTCCGTTCTCAACCTTGTCTGTTTGTATGCCATATAAGGACATTGAGGCCTTATTTGGAAATGTAAACAGATGGTAGTAAAACTATGGCGCAGTTTGAGTTAGAAAATCTGCGCGTTAAAAGTAAATATGGTTTATCGGTGACTTTGAAATTCCACCAAGAAGCCATTATTCGCCACTTGATTGATAAAAAAGATGCATTTGTCCTGTTACCCACTGGATCTGGAAAGTCACTGGCTTTGCCTTTTCTCAACAAAAACAAGTTTCCACTATTAATGCAATTCAACAATTAATAACATAGTGTAGAATATCCAAATATTGTAAGGCAAGCCTTGTTTAGAAAAGGGGTCACGGCGAGAGTCTTGCGTTATCTGTCATGGCGGACATGGTGAGGTTAGTGTAACCATGCCAATTTATTTTATTGTGTAAGGGCTTAATAAATTCATAATAAGCCAAACTTCTTTCACAACATGATTATACTTATGTAGTAGATTTCTACACTATTTGTTTTTCTGACTTTAGTGATGATTTTTTTTGCTCCATTACATGATATGGGATCAGTTCGTAGCCTCAACCACAACAAATCAAGTTGAGGCTATGACATCGTAGCTAGAGAAAATTATGGCAAAAATATTTGAACTTCCATTGTTTAAAAATTCGCAAGATAGTACTTAACAATCCATGGAAAAAGCAAGCAAGTCTTGTTCAAGACATAAAAACATTTTTTATCATTTACACCGTGTTTGTATCCCTCTTATCTGACAAAAGATGTCATCTCATACTAAGCATGTCATTATACAAGAAATGCATATTGCAATATTCAGTAAAACCTGTAAATGGGTTTTTGTCTATTTACAGTGGGATACATAAGTAAGGCATTTTTCCTTTCCAAAATACTAAATGTGACAGCTACCAACCATGCTAAATAATCTCTTAATTTAAATATACCCACACACCAAAGGTCAGAATGAAAGTTTCTTTTGACACCGCTAGTGTGATTAGGGAGGGCTTCCCCTACTTAAAAAAAAAATTAAACAGCAGTGTAAGTGCAGAATGTTCAAAATAATGTAGATTTGTGTCTTCTCATGACACACTTACACTCAGAATACTGTGAATTTGTTTAACCTTTTGTTCTTCCTGGAATATTCAACCAGTCAAATGTTATTCGATGCTGAAACATTAAGTCCGTGTCCAAAACACCAAATGTCTCAGGTGGCCGCCATCTTTGAAATATCAACTTCCGGTTTGCATACACACGACCTCTCAGTTGAAATCGAAGTAAGTTCAAACACCTTACAGCAATTACACATAAAATCCTTGAAGGAATATATTGTTCATTGATTGTGCTTCAAAGCTATGCTAAAATTAAATTGGTGCAGAAGCGCTTACTATGGAAATCAAGTTTCTGAAATTTTCAAAACAATCAGAATCCTCGATTCCAGCACGTTTTTGGAACTTAATGTGACTGCACTACAAGTTTAATGTATCAAGAGTTTATATTGGATGTTAATTTTAAACAGCCAATGAAAATAAACATAAGAAACGGCGTAATAGAACACCCCTGTGAGGCCAGTCAACGTGGACATGAAAGTGAGGCTGGTTTCTTTTAGTGTGGAAGGAGTTGTGTCCCTTGTTGGTTCATGCTACCTAGAAGCACAGGGTTTCATTACAGATAAAATTAGGAGCCTAACCTGTAATAATATAACACAGGTTAGGCTCCTAATTTTGTTTGTAACGAACCCCTGTGCCTAGAAGTACAGTAGATTCCAGGGATATCGCGGGTTCTATGGTATACTCCAACGCTGGATATAATGTGGCAAACGGTATTTTCCGAATAATTTTGTATATGCGCCGTCTTTCGGTTTACAGTTTTAAAGTTGTAGCTAGTAATGACGCAAATATTTTATTGCACAATTTCCTCTAAAATGTCAAATTATTTTATAAGTTTACAATGAAAAAGTATGAACATCACTATTTTGTAAAGTACATGCAGTTACGTTGATCATCATATACAAAACTTCAGTCTAACTTGTTATACCTGTATTGGCTTTGATTACAGAATATATTCAGTGTATTGTCTGATGTTTGATGATTGTAAGTTGATAGTGACACACATGTCCTTACATGGTTACGCTTGGAATTTCATTCCATGGTAGCCAATATGGATCAAAATTGACAAAACATTGCTTATGATCCTACTTATCATACACAAATAGGAAAGCAATAATAAACATTATGACTTTACTTTGTAGAAATGCGTAGTTATTGGTTGCCAGTTGTGTGAGATATTCCTGAAAATTTGACTTTTGTTATAATGTTAGTCGACATCAAAACACGCTACACAGCGCTGTTAGTTAGGCAGTAAGACTCTGATGCTCAAAACATAAATATCAGCGTCGAGGTCTTACATGTAAGACTAATATTGCAGCTTTTCCACAAACTAAATTCATGTTGATTGAAGCAGACTTTACTTAGATTTATTTTTTTTTTAGTAAATTAAAATTCTCATACAAGCAAATGGACGTATTTTCAAGTTCCATCAGCCTAGATTTCATTTAGTGCAATTGTGATGGAAGCCGGGAATGTCAAAATTACTTAAAAGGATGATAAGGAAATGAAACAGTCTAAGCACTTTCTTTAATATTAGTATATTTGTATTAGTTTTGCTAAAGAAATATTCTTCAACCTAATTGGATTTTGGCATTCCTTGCTTCCATCTTATTACAACCAGCTGAATGGAACATTTGCTGCTGTCAGAATTTGATTCCGTCAGGATAAAGAAAGTGTAATCAGTTGGATTTAAATTTGTGGAAGAGCGCCGATATGGGCTGCCAAGTGTGTGTGATATTTCTGAAAATTCTTCCTCTCGTTTTCCTATCAATTGACTTGGGAACATGCTACACAAGACCATTATTAGGCAGTAACAAGTAGCACCTAAACATAAGTAACATGTGATACATCTTACATTGTACGATTAAACATGGCTATATCCTATGTCCTCAAATAGAATCAATATCTTTTTAAAATCAATACTATTGTGACAGGGGCCCTGAGTGGTCTAAAGCACTCACTGTTACGGATCACTGCCATCTCACCTCTGACTGCGTTGGTTCGAGTCTTGTGTTCAGCCAATGTGGGTATGCGAGAAAGCTTGCCAGTAGCTTCTCATGGGTCGGTGGTTCTCTGGGATTTTCCCAGGATCTTCCTCTACCATTAATACTGGCCGCAATGTATAGCCTATCTTGTGCTGAAAAATGGCATTAAATCCTACAGTAACAACCACAACAATGACTACTGTGACAAATTGGTTAACCAGTTTGTTGGCTGATAGTGACCGATGATGTTGTGCACGAGTCAGATCACATGATTACCATATTTGTTAAGAAGCAAGAGATTAAATATATGGTAGCATAGAAGAGTCAAAATATGATGTTAAGTTAATGTTGTTGTTTTCTGGTGGCTTTCGCATTTGACAGGTGTTGACTTCGTTGTTCATGATCTATTAGTTTTCGTTGCTACACCTGTAGTTGTTTAAACAGTCTGTGGTCAGCATGTACTTTCATGCTTATGCTGGTGGGCCCATTGTCACAGACAATCATGACACCACTCCCCTATCACTGGTGGTTACAAATGTATTACAGATGTTTTCTCAGATAAGTTTCTGTTGTTAGAAGACACATGTGTCAGAATGGGGGCAATGAGGTAGCATCCATTTTTCAAGTTGATTTACACTTTGTGCAGCATGTACATGAAGTCCCAGCATAATAGTACAGTACAAGATATGTTTTTCGATATTACAGCAATATCAGAGTAACTTCCCTTGCATAACCTGGAATCTATAAGGCATCTGTTTATCAATCATTTCCCACAATCATCAGATTGGAACTGGAAATTAAATGCATTTTAATAAAAGGAAAATACAACAAATGGACATATATTAGAGTCTGACTATACCTTCCTGTTTGTTTGTGCCCCCCTACCAATTTCAATAACGAAAATCTTTAATGTAATTAAAAGTGCACAGATCTTAGTCAATTCATTCAGTGATTTGTAATTTCTAACCTGACTCTAACCAAAGTGGCCCTAACACTGGCATCCTTTGCGCCTTTCATGCTCAGTGGACTTTCCATACTAACACGGCACCATATTGTGTGCACTATGGATGAGTCTGTTTTCCTCAGACAACAGAGTGACATTGTTTATCCTATTCAGTAACTTCTGGATAATTCTATAAGTTACCATAATGTTGCAAGTTCAAAGTTATATCCCTTTGCACACATGAATGTAGAAATTACACCGCTTGTTAAATCCAAGTGAAAGGCAAATTTGTAGTTGTCATTCTTTTCCTTTGCTTGATTCAACATTGTAAATATTGCAAGCAGACAACTTAATATTTTCCTTTTATGTACATGCATGTGTAGTGGTGAATATACCTTTTCACTGGAAATGGACTTGTCCAGGAACTGGAAATGCCTGGCAAGCAGGGTCATCATTTACACTGAAAACTTCTGTTTGGAATGAAATGCACAGACAGTAATGGTGTTAGGGCCCCTGCTGAACATAGTCAGGTTTGAAATTATAAATCAATAAATGAACTAAGTTCTGTGCATCTTTTATCGCATTTGTGCTTTTTGTTTTCTAATTGGCAAGGGGTACGAACAAACGGGATGGTATATTTAGACTAGGTAAAAAAAAAAAAAAATGTCTTTCCGGTAAGCTGATTGTCCCTGTTTTTCATTAAAATCCTAAGACTTTTTTCTCCAGTATTACCCCACCCCCCCACCTACCTATGTAATTCTAAACCATTGTGATAGAAAACACATTTTTTGAAGGTGAGTGTCTTTATTTACTTGTTTGCTAACTTGACGATAGCACTCTGGCTATGGCAAGATTGAAGTATGTGGACGTTTTTTGGCAAGATCAAACTAGTGATCCAGTACAGTCGGGATTGAATGCCGTGCACTGTGATTTCACAATGAAAGCTACACATGTTGACAAACAAGTCTAGGATTTGGCGAATGTGGATATGTGAGAAAGCTTGCCAGTAGCTTCTGGTGGGTCGGTGGTTCTTTCCGGGGATTTCCCGGTTTCTTCCTCCACCATTAATACTGGCCACCATGTATAGCCTATCGGGTGCTGAAAAATGGTGTTAAGCCCCACAACAACAATAACATAAACCACAGATTTGAATGTCACAATATAAACCAAGCTGTTGTTCAAAGCACACATCATCCCTCCACCCATGCCATGATACAGTATCACTTGTACTAATACTTATAATATTTGCATTTATTGATGGTCATATCAACATATGGGTTTTACTAAGTGACTTCTTATAATGCCTAGTTTGGTCCTAAATCAAAATGGTGCTGCTCAAACATTCAGTATGGCTGCCACATTGGCTTTCTTGAAAATCTTGAATGATAATTATCAGCATGTGCTTTTCATGAAAGGACTTCTTATGATGTTTATTTGGTCACATGTCAACTAGGGGGTTCTACCAGAAGACTTCATATATCTTGTTGGTTCTAAACAAATATGCTGCCAGTCTGACATCAGACACCCACTTCTGCATCTAAATTTGAAAGTCTTGTTATCGTTGAAGAATATTAGAGATGGTTTCAACATTCAGTTGATAAAAGGAAGAAATGGTTCTAGCTGGAATACCAGGAAATGCTTTTTGGCCAGTAGAGTGTCAGTCCCTTCGACGAAGTTGTTTTTTTTTTCTTCAAATTTTAGCTCAAAGAAATAAAGTACCTATCAATGTTTGTTTTTTATTTTTGTTTTGCGAACGACGAAAGGTTATGCCCCCTGATTTAATGTGGTTATCTGTAATGATAGTTACTTTCTTGTACTTTTACATGTAGTTAACCATGCCCTAATGATTGATTATGAAGCTATGAATAGTGCACACACACACACAGCTATAAATTCTTTTTGAATCTTGATCATTAGAACCATTAGTAATGTAAACTGTAAATTTTAGTACATCAAAATTGACCACATCAAGCAAACCTATAAACTTTTTATTCAAGGCGTATCAGAGATTTTTTCATTCAGAAGCACACATTGTTGAAATAACACACTAACCATTTCAGATTACTTTCTCTTTTTTTGTAGAAGCTACAAACATATCCAGAGTTACCTAGACAATAGTCATCATGGTAATGCTTGTGGAGTTGCAGGCAACATGCAGTGCTCTTGGTTACCAGGAAGGGGACAAGTATGTTCGAGAACCAGATTGTTTAGGTATGCTTTTATGTCATTTACATTATATTCATCCCTTCACTATGAGAGACAAGTGTACTTGCATTATATCGCAGAAAGTCTTAGACTTCTTAGATAATCATAGTTCCTAAATGACTGTTCCTAAATGTAGCAGTTTGATGAGTGAACATTTACATGATCTATTCTAGATCTCAGAAAGTCTTAACGTTTGCAGGATCTAACCTAGATCTCAGAAAGTCTTAACATTTGCAGGATCTGATCCAGATCTCAGAAAGTTTTAATATTTGCAGGATCTATCAGAGGTCTCATAAACACTTAATCACACGTATTTAGATGCAAATTTGTTATCTTTGACACAGAAAATAAGTTAAGCAGTAGTCCTATGTACACATGTAATAGCTGGGTGGCAAATTCAAAGGCTTGCCAATCCTGCTTCTGAGTGAGAAAATTTTGATTAATTGATCGTTTTAGCTATGTTGATACTTACAATGACAGAATTCAGTGGCTGAATGACTCACCAGCTGTGCTTGTTGTCATTATAAGAGTACATCAAAAGAACACCATGATATTCATTGTCACCAGCTGCATGTGGATCTGTAACTGTTGTTTACATGGCACATGTACATGTACTTAAATTGACTTAGATTTTTATCTGCATGAGAAAACTATCAAGGGTAGCTAAGGCTACCAAGGTGATGAGGATATTCATAGGGGCCAGGTCCTCAAGGACCGGAGAAAGTGTTACTATATATATATATATATATATATATATATATATATATATATATATATATATATACATACACACACACACACACATTGGCAACAGTGCAAATTCCAAACATTTCCCAAGCAAGCTCTTCAATCAGGGGAGAAAATTGTATGCTAAACAAACGACGCAAAATCTACTTAGAATTTTTGACTCACTAGGGGCAATTTACAACAAGAGATATAACATTACAAAGTTGTGCAGGAAAAAAAGACGAGTGGGTTCTTTTGTCTCTTTTATAATGAACCAGGCAGTATGTTTTGACCTAATCCTAAGTTAAGAACTTAGTACAAAACAAAGCATGGTGAGAGATTGATGCCAGAAATTATATCCCGGTAGAGTTATACAAGGAGGTTTTGAAGGAAAGATGATACAATAACTGTGTCCAGATAATTGAAAGGAGCTATAATAATATTAATAATAATAATAATAAGCATATTAATAATAATAATAACAAAGACAATAAAATCATTAAAAAATGTAATTACTTGGCTAGATATTAGCACAAAATTTGCATAGGGTGCAAAATTAATGACTGGCTGTAATTTTGACAAGGCTGCAACAGGAAGGTTAGACTTTTCATTTAGACCAAATTCACCATGAGTTTGTATATATGTGTTCAACTTCATAGCAAATAAAAACGTTTTTTTTTCATACAAGACAAAGGTGATCATAAAGTCCACAAATTTTATTTTGTGAAGGTTGAGAATGTATAGGATTAGTGACAGTGCTGATTTAAAGCATGTGTTCTCATAACTTCTTCAGAGACTGTTAAGGATCTGATACGGTTTTTGAAACGTGAGGATGATTGTGACATTCGTCGACAGCTGGGTGATGCACAAATTGTCCAGAATGATCTACTTCCAATACTGAAGCAATATGACCATGAGGCCGCCCTTTGGGAAACAACCGTCAGGTGAGATTTTGAAAGTAGTAGCATTTTCTACATCACTGTCTTGATCAGTCTGCAGCTTTATTACATCTTATCTACCCTGATGTGCTAAAAGTTCTTGCCCAGATAAGCAGAACCAGGAGCTTGTTAGAAAGGTTCTTTTGGAATGCATTTAATAGTTTGACTTTTGAAATAATAGGAAGAAGTTTTAGTCTTCAGGTGTTGTACTGGAATTTGGTGTAATGTTCTGCAGTAAGTTGCTATATTTCTTGCATCATATTTTTTATGAATAGGTGTTCTTGATGGACCTGCTTTCTGTTATTTTTATTAACAAATTCTGATAAAGAGTTTATCTGTTTCAGTCATACACAATAAAACTTGTGCAATGGGTTTAGCAATGGTCTTATCATATTACAGGGGTCACATACAAGAATGCTTTACATAGTTACACATACACACACACAATTTGGGTTTCTGCTTTGATTTTCACGCATTCTTACCATTCTTGAGTAACTGACTTAAACTAGAGTCAATTTTTAATACTTTGAAATAAATATTTTCATTGGATTTTGATTTTTAGGCTGTTAGTGAATTTGACTCAGCCAGCTGTATTGTGCTTTAACAACCAAATCCCTGAGGAGAAGACAATGAGGAATTATTACCTGGAAGTGGAAACACATCTGCAGACTTACAAAGAGGTTTGGACAAGTCGATTAGGACAAAATTCTTGACATTTTATGTTCTTTGTTTGATATTATCTCTGCACTGCGTGTTTTAAAATTATAATTAGTGTAAATTTTTCTAGGATAAGGTTAAATGTTGCAATCACACAGAAATGGAGTCATAAACAATGTTCCAGTTATGTGTAATATGATATACATTTCCTTTGTGCTAGAAGAGTTAACTGTCTTTGTGTTGGAGCTCTCTGCATTTGAGGTGGATTCTTTCTTCCAGTATAGTTGCACTGAATAATGCACATGTAGCACACAGTTGTTGCACTCACCCCGTATTCATTTTTAAATATAAGCCATATTCTACTCTCCAAGTGGTTGAAGTGAAACCTCAGTGATGCACAGCTACTGAGACTGAAGTGACACCCCAATTGTAATTGGATGGCATGCACTCGGAATTTCTCCTTCAGGAATTGAACCTTATTGACAGTTTTGCAGTTGTGTGCATGGACCTTTACTAAAAAGTCTATACCAGCAATGCTGGTACGTGACCTCGTCTATCCATTCAGTCTAGTGGTGTATGCACCAAGCTGAAAAATAGACAAACAAGGTTCAGTTTGTGCTGGTGACTGGGATGGTGCATGTACTAAAACCCAATTTTATTCAAAAAGTTGGGTTTCTTTATGTAAAGTGTTTCATGGGATATTTCTTTCTGCTGTCTCACTATCCCAGATGTTTAGGTATGGGATAGAATCTTATTTCCATTAATTGATAACATTTGTTTAACATGGTTTTTATCCTGCATTGAATGTTTTCCTGGGAATATATTTATTTTTGTGGCCATACAATTTTGTGATTTTGCAAAAAATGTCTTTTTGGTTTGGCACTTGCATTCATGGATTGGAGAACTGGTTCTACTTTTTCCATGGATGGACAAGTTTTTGTTGAGTCTTCAATATTGTGTACTGGTATCATGGAAACGAAAAAAAATGGTGAATTTACAGCAAATTTGTAACCTCTATCTTTCAATGGTTCTTAAAATATATGGTAGTAAATCGTGAGAAAAAAATGTTATGCAGTTTATGGCATAAATCATTTCTGATACTGACAGGATTTCTGCATGAATTTTCTTACAGATGTAATTCAAAAGTGAAAACAAAATATATTTATTTTAATTTAAATTTCAGGCCTTTGCATCAGAGGATGTGTTTGCTGTGATTACAAAGAAGTTGGGAGATCTCCTGAAATTGGTGAGAATGATAAAGCCCACTTATTAATCATATCTATTCTACTCAGATTGAGAGCTTATTTTTCCCCAAGCTTTGTTTGAGGGAAGGCTTGAATTATGTGATTCTGCCTGTTGATGAATGTGCTTGTTTGTGTGTGTGTATGTGTGTGTGTGTGTGTGTGATCTAGATTTTTAATGTAGCTTTAAAAAAATTTCAGTCACATTGCTATGGCATCTGCAGTGTGGCAGTTTAAAGTGATGTCTAGCACTGGGGCATCATGCCGCAGACATGTAGCATGATGTCCCACCCAGTCACATTATCCTGACACCAGGCCAGCCAATCCTAACACTAACCAGTTAATGCTGAGTGCCTAGCGAGGCAGCTGTTAGTACCATTTTTGTAAGTCTTTGGTAGGGCTCTGCCAGGGTTCTAACCCGTGACCACTCACATCTGGGGCAGATGCTCTAACCACTAGGCCACTGTGCATGTCTGTGTGCTTATGTGTTTGTATGTGTATGCGTGTGTGTGTGGTCCTCCTCATTCAAGATAGGGACATAAGACTCTGGGATATGATTAGGGGTGGTTGGAAGATGTGGAGAGTGATTGTATTTTGATGTACCCACTAGAGATGGCTGGAGTTGTTTAACTTAAACATTAATAAATTCCAAATTAAGAGACTAACCTGTCTTTGAATTGGGGTGTGTGATTACTAATTCAAGTGTCCACACATGAAAGATGGGAGTATGAATTAGACTTATCAGTGATGCCTCACAGAAGCATACAGTTATCTCCCCTACGTTGCAACTTACTATCAAGGTTCCCACCTAATAGCTATATAACTATAGCTTGTACTTACAACTATATATATAAATAAACACACACACATATTTATAAACATGCATATATATATATATATATATATATATATATATATATTGTAGTACCTAACTCGGCAAACCAAAATACTAGACACTATTAAGAACTACATTCCTTTTCCAATATTAATGCTAATAATGATGAGGTAAAAACATGAAACAACGACCGAAAAACATGATGCAGTTCACTGTTGTAATACCTTAATGGTATTGTGAATGGAGTTTTGCATGCATAAACATCGTCCAATTAATGTGTGAAGATTATTTGATGTTAAACATTGAGAAGTGAGATGCTGTTTGACCTACGGGACTTTGACATATTTGATCATATGGTTTTTATCTGTCATGGAAAACATCTGCAATGTGTGAATTACTTCTTCCATTCCTGAACATATGCCACCCACCCACCATTTTTTAGATCGCCGTCTGCATCTCTTATAACTGAGTACTCTGTGTTTATAGTAAATGTGAGTATAAAACCTTGCTCTGGTCCTCGTAATGTCATGCTGTTGTCATGAGTATTAATGAATTCATCAAGGAATTTATCTAAAGACATCAACAATTCTACAAGCCCTGGGACATCAACATTAAGTGGAAAGAAGTTCACAAGTTAGCAGTTATTGTGTCCTATTCATTTCCATGTTGGACCATGCATGTGTCGTGCTGGAATTTCACATGAATAGCTTAGGAAATGAATTATCTTACCTGCCATGATTTTTGAATATCAATGCCAGAAATATGATGTTAGTCCATAAATTAGTGACTTCATTGACCCGGTGGAGTTTTGTTACCGAAACAGCGGAGATGCAGGATAATGATGGAATCAATGTGCCCAGCCGAAGAATCACATTTCTTTTGTCAGACTTTTGTTGAACAATAAGTTTGAACAAATGTTACTGTTTATTATTGTACGTTCTTGGTTATGTAGAACTTGTTATTTTACTTTAATGTGCAAAATAGTATGCACTTGATAGGGACCATATTATAACTCATTGCATCACCAGTATGTTGTACTCTCGCTCGATTCGCATCGAAATTCACTTGTCTGTTTCATTCAGTTCTACGTAATTATAGGCATGAATATACAAACAAGGCTAAAAGTAAAGGCGCACACCACAGACATTGGGAGGACAACTTAATTCTGTCTAATTTTTGTGCTGAGAGGGAGTTTTCCATGCAGTTTGAACAGTTGACTTGGTTACTGCCATGGTTAGCCCTGAGAAGGATAAACATTGATTGGCTAACTAAGGTCATGTGACATGAATAGGAGTCTATAAATATGAGTGCAAGACAGTGCACTGGCAGATAGCTGTCAGAGCGACAAAGTATGAACATCTAAGCAGAAAAGAATTTTGGCCATAAGTTCCAAATCCAGTCGAAAACCATAAATTTTTTTTTTTTACATAACCGACATTAACGTTGACACTATAAAATCTCAAAACTGAATCAAATTGTTATAAGATATTTTACATAGATTAATTACATGATTGCTATTGAATTTAAATGCTTTAGAATTATTATATAATTCTTTATAAAGCTGCCGCTATCTCCCACCACACTGCTCAAGTACACTAGTACTAGAATTATTTGTTTCATTGAGATCATGTTACTATGTCAGAACGTGTTACAGTCAATATAATAAATTTAGCTGTTAATATACACAGGAATATAATAATAGAATTAATTTCACCATAATGTGGAGTATTATAACGTTGTCTTTTGGCATTTAGACAAACAAGTCTGCTCTATATTATCAGAAATTGATAGTGTTGTGACAGACACTGTGTTTATGTAAAGTCACTATGTGAGATTGAAAAGCATGTTCTATCTCACCTTTTTTTATTTATAAAAATCATTTTTAAGTCCTGAACTCTGGTCTTTTCAATATTTAACACACAGGGTGTTACAATATATATATTATTAAAGCTGTACCGATTAATTTGCCATACTCATAATCAGGCTGATTATTGGAACAATTGGTGTAATCAGTATTGGCAGAAATAATCAGTGCCAATGTAAACAAATTTCCAAAATATAAATTCAGTCATAACATTCATCTTGACATGGCTTGAATTTTAAATCAGAATTAAATAGTGGAAATTAAGGAATAAAGATTTAATTTGGGGGTTAATTGAAAGACAATATATTCTTAAAAGTAAATACTTTTTAACACACTTACTGTAAACTACCGCTGATTGTATGCACACAACAAATTATCAGTACCATTCATGCACTCATCCCAATCACAGCAGCCAACCAGCCAGTGAGACCGCGTGTGGCTGTTGAACTTCCAGCATACACATTAGCAGATAGCTAGGCAGATTAGATAGCTAGCGAAATTTCCAACTACTACGAAACTATGACTCGCTATAGTTAATCTGTTCTTTAGCCAGTCCTGCAATGCTGACAGTCAACAAATAGCGGTCACACGCTGAAGCTTCTGAACGCTGACATACAAAAATTGTGCAGCATTGATATTGGCATGCCAGCGCCAGCAACGTTACCCCTGGATACCCCAGCTGCTGAGTTGCTTCAGTGCACGACTCGCAGCTTGGTGCATGCATCCATCCAGCCATGTGGACAACTTAGTAGTAACTTACTTGATTTAAAACATTGTTTCAAGAGCACGAATTGATTGGATTATTAATACTGACTAGCGATTGTACACTATTAAATATACTACCAAGCCTATGCATAATGTCGAACTTGAAACACTCAAGTTTAGTCTGGAATTACTTCAAAGTAAATGCAGCTGACGAGTCCAAAGCAAATTGCACATTTTGAAAAGCATGCATTTCCAGAGGTGGAAAGAATTCGAAAAATTATACATCAAATCTTGTCCAGCACTTGCACTGCAAGCACATCGTCGAACATGGCCTGTTTCTGGCAGATAAAGAAAGAAAAGGATGCTGCGCAGTTAACCTCAGCAGCTGCAGCAACTGCTCGTACTCTGTTGCCATGAGAAGAAGACATATACGGCGGGTGGAACGCTCACAGGTTTCAGTTCCCCTACTTGGTCAAAATTAGCTTGACGCTATTTGTCAGCACCAGCTTCATGCGTTCTGAGCGAGCAGCTGTTTAGTGGTGCAGGCCAGATTTTTTTGGATCGTCGTGGATCGTTACTTGGCGAGAAGGGAGAAATGTTACTGTTGCTTAAATACAACCTACCTCAACTAGGCTTTCAATATTAGATGCAGCCAGCATACAGTGACGTCTAACTTTAGTCTTAAAGCATGCGTATTATGAATTTTAATTATTAATGGGCTATCATTATTAACATTGTTTAGTCATTTATTGAAATTTAGTAATGGTGACCTGCATCATTGAACGTAAGTTAGAAGACTAGCTTAATACATTTTCATTCATTTATATCTTGAATTGGCAAACCATAAGTTCTATCAGTGTTAGTTTTAAAGTTTTTCAAGTTTTATGTTTGTGTGATCGTTGTTTTCTATAAATAGCAATGTACTTCTTGTCTGGTTTCTGTTTTTGTATAGAAGTTCAAATTCACTTGCCACATAAACAACCTTGTTATAACTCACACGGCAAAATACCTGCTTGCATTACACTAATAGGTTTATGTTTCTGAACCAGTCATTGTTATAAAACAAATAATAATGAAAAAATCAGTCTCATCGGTATCGGCAATTTTAATAATCGGCTATACACAGTATTGGCATAATTGGCAAAAAGTGACATCGGTACAGCTTTAATATCTATATATATATATATATAGATATATAGATATATATATATATCCTTTTTAAAATCCATACATTTGCTGGAATGTCCAGCAATTCATGGGTTCCACCTTGGATGCGGGAGGTTGTGGGTTCAAACCCCAGCTGAGTCATACCAAAGACTTACAAAAATGGTACTAGCAGCTGCCTCGCTAGACGGTCAGCATTAGGAGGTTAGTGTTAGGACTGGTCGGCCTGGTGTCTCGATAATAAGACTGGGTGGGACATGATGCTACATGTCTGCGGCATGATACCTCATTGCTAAACGTAACTATAAACTGTTACACTGCAAACATCGTAGCAATATGACTGAAATTTTTTTAAAGCTACATTAAAAATCCAAATCACACTCACACACACACATATTCCAAAATATTCTATGACATATAGAGATGTCTATGTGCAGTATACAATTTTTATGTAATTGTTAATCCTTGATGTTCCTGTCACCACATAGTTTGCATTGTCACTTGAGGTTCTGTAGCACTCGTCACTACATCTTTTTTTCATATAGGCAACTGTTAACACATCTGCCTGGATATGTCAGCTTGACATGAATGCTTATTAAACTGAATTTGAGTGGAACATTGGGCCCAGGAACATGCATTCTGTCATAGTTTTAACCATACATCAAGGCAGGTTTACAAATGCTTGTTTAAGAAAAAGGGAAACAAAATCTAAAATGGCTGACACCCAGTATGGTTCATTTTCAGCTGATGAAAGTAGTGATGATTGTGATTTTTATAGTTTTGAAGTTGACATATTATTGGAGCTGGGAACATGTTACCAGTGACCGATGGTTTTGAACACGAAAATGATGTTGAATGAGTCCAATGTATATGCTGGATAGACAAAAACAGTTGCATGCAAGTCAACCCATATTCGGCATTATTTTGAAATTAAATGTTGAAAGGTTAGAATGTAAAGTTTAATTAAAATACATGCAATTTAAAAATGGAGTGTGATTTTCTTTTCTTTTCTCAGACAATTTAGCCCAGTGGGATCTCGTATAAAGAAACTATATAGCACTTTAAGGGTTAGGATAAATTGAATAAATAAGAATAAAAAAAGAAATTAAGAAGTACGGATATTTACTTAATCAAAATACTTGACTGAAGAATGAGACTGTGGCATTATGGACTTCAAACCCTAATACAGCATTATGGAGCAGATATAAAATCTGGCGTTATAGTCCTTGTTGGTGAAAAATCTTATTTTGGAGCAGAGATAACCAAGAGTCAATACCTGTAAGCTGTGGAAAATTGTTCATAATGACTATAAAGAACAGTTTTCCAAAGGGGTTTTCAGTATTCATAAATAAATAAAAAACAGATTAAGCTCAGAAACAATGAACAGATAATCCTTATACAACTAGAAGCACCATCTTAAAAGGATTTTAAATTCAGTAGAAGTTTAATAGAATGGAACGGGAAGAAAGATGGATATTTAAGTGTTAAGTAAATATTGAACTATGACTGTTTCCTCTTCTTGCTCTTTTGTATCTACACACCAACTGTCCATGAAATTGGGAAGTGGCCCCTGTCTCCCCATGCCATTTAGATAAAATTCTGGCAGCATCTCTGTAGGTCTAGTACTTCAGTACTTGCTAACTGTAATTAATCTGTTCCAGTGCGTGTCACAAATTTGGTAGCTAAAATATCTTTCTGTTTTCGTTTTTTTGTGTGTTTAAAAAAATGTAAAACTGAAATTTGGGATCAAAATTTGTTTCAGTAATCAGAGCTAATGGTTTCGATTTACTGGGGAAAGAATGACATGAAAAAGGAAAAATTCAGGACTAAAAATTATTTTTGTGTCTTGAGGGGATTTTGTTACACTGAGTTCTCAGTTTTGAGGAGTTTCATTGTAATTTCCAAACCCCTTAATGGATTTTCTTCATTCTTGGATGAATCATTACGAAGCTAGAACAGTTCATTCTGCGACAAACTCACTTGCCCTTTCTCCTTTCTGGTCAAGGTCATTTGTAGAAAATTTTTGTTTTGAGATTTGAATTTGCTTATATTTCCTATATGCCATGATGCTTATATTTCCTATATGCCATGATGCTTATATTTCCTATATGCCATGATGCTTATATTTCCTATATGCCATGATGCTTATATTTCCTATATGCCATGATGGATTTCAGATGAGCCAATTATTTGTCTAATACAATTCATTCTTCAACACTCTTGCTGAACCTTTTTTGACCTTGGAGTCAAGGTCATATGCTGCAGGGTTGCATTTAGACATGTGATTGTGAAAATCTTAATAAAAGTGAAATTTTCTAACATTGTATTGTATGAGTAGAGTAAGTTGACTTCATGACGTACAACAGAGCCAGTATGGACTGCCAACTATCTTTTTCCCCTGTCTGTATGTTGGAATGGAGCTACACAGCACTTTCTGTTATGGCAGTAAGACATCGACTCCCTGTCACACATATCATTGTCACCATTTTACATTGTAGGACTGACACAATATAATACACCAGCCGATCTTGATTCTATTTATTGTGAGTGTTCTCTTTTTAGCAGATTGAAAAATAAATATTATAAGGTCTGTATACAGTCCTACCCACTTATATCGACATCACAAGCCACCTATTTTGACAAAAAAGCAAAGTCCCGGTCCCTTGGTCTACTATTACTACCAAAATTGTCATGCTTATGTCGACGTCGAGATAAAAAATAAATGTACATGTCGACAGAAGCCATTGGTCCCAGCTTAACAAATCCTTTGTTTTCTAATCATTTATGTCGACAAGCTGCCAGTTCCGACCCATTCTTTGTTCAACAATTAGTTGATCTTGCCACCAGGCTTTAATTTTCCCGCCTTATCATTTATGTCGACCAGCTGTCAGTTCCGACCCAAACTTTGTTCAACAATTAGTTGATCTTGCCGCCAGGCTTTAATTTTCCCGCCTAATCATTTATGTTGGCAAGCGGCCAGTTCCGATCAGTACTTTATTCAACAATTAGTTGATCTTGCCGCCAGGCTTTATTGTCACGGTCGGATAAAAAAGCAGGCTTTTGTTTGGTCCTATAAAGTTGGCCTCTCGCGGTGACTTAAATAAAAGCAATGAAATCTGATTGGTTCTTGCATTTTCCAAAGTGATCGGAGATTAAAACAAGTTTATTGTGCTGTGAAATTTCCTTTTTGACTTTATTTATATTTATGATGGCTACTAACGGCAGTGTAAAACGCAGATTAAATTTACAGTCTCTGGAAACTAAATATCTGGCTGTTAAGGAAGTTGAGGGTGGGGCATCTCGCAAAGATGTCTGGGAGAAGTTTGAAATGTAAACCACTTGAGCTGACATTGTTACAATATATTATTGTAAGAATCATTTTCTTTTAATACCTCATTAGCATGTGTCAATGTATACAATATTATGCCTTCATTAATCATATCAGCCGCATATCTCTTGTTCGCTTTTATGTACTTTTCACGATGACTTCTGTAACTAAATGCATGTACTGTTTAAACCAACTTGTCAACAGGTTTTCATTTCCCTGTGAATAGCCCCATCCCCTTGGTAGCCTCAATAAGATGGGAACAGACTGACCAAAATCTAGGCCAATTTAAGTACATGTACTTGAAGCGTGTAAATAACAACTATGCAACCATGTGCTTATGCCGACATTGAAAATCGTAGTGAATGTTTTTCATATCAGGATGTGACTGATGCAATATTTTATTGTGGATTTTATTACACAAAGGTAACCAAAATGTAATTTGTCAATATACAAGTGTATTTCACACTGGTTTTGTCTTCATGTAATCAAAATTTGCATTGTTTGTTTTCTCAAAGTGTAAATGCTACTCACTGACGACAGGTCACCCCTTACTGACGAATTTAACTTATATCTTTTTTTCAGACCCCCCCCCCCCAACTTATCTCGACATCCGCCTATGTCGACAATATTTCCTCGGGCCCGAGGATGTCGACATAAACGGGTAGGACTGTATAGTGTAAACCAATAATAGCTGTATAATTGTATGCTTGTCGTGTAGAGACGTTGCTTTTTTTTTTTACAGTAATAGTAATAGAGTTGTTGCTGTATTTTGTATAAAAATTGCTTTTTTTATAGTAGTAATAGTAATAGAGTTGTTGCTATGGCTATCTTAAAACAGTCCTTGATAGGAAACTGAGTATCAGCAACCAACAGATGCATCTGTTTATTGACCTAAATATAATGTAGGCTGCATTAGAATCTGTTCTTACAGGTCTTCTGTGATTGAATGGCACTTGTAGTCAGTTTCACATTGAGTTAAAATTTTGTTCTCATCTGAACGATAAGAATCTTTTCCAGCACATAAAGCAGACATAAGTTTACAAATGAGAAAGCTGAGCAGTATTAAAAACTCCTGTTCTTTTCAATGAAAAAAAAGCATCATATAGAATGTCATGAAAAATGATTCATTACATTAGAAGTAAAGTTGTCTAAAAAGTCGATTAGTTTTTCATGTTAGATAACATGACTCCAATTATACATTGACAGATGAATTTCATGCCCCATGTTCATTTTAAGAAGTTCAAAGCACAAGACGTCTTTACCAGGATGCATTGTTAACTGTTCGGAAAGGAAGGAATACATATTCATTGCCACTAAAATGAATGCTGTTCGATGACACAGATACTTTGGACAATCGGAATATTTATTATGCTTAAATGCACATAAAACAGCAATGCCAATTTTTTGTATGACATGGTAAAATATGGAAAGGAATAAACTAAAATGACAGTTCCATTCCGGTAAATGTGATGAATTTGAATGGAACGAGGGACAAGCTTTCGCAAGCAAGTTTTACTAACTTTCAGATGGGGCATTTCGAAATAAAAATTCTAGAGCTGCCAGGCGACCCTGATTAATGTAACAGAATCATTCCTGTCGGTGCATCACACATGAAAGTTAATATGCAGAGCTTAAAGAATCAGAATGCCTGATGCAAGTAGCTCCTCTAAATATAGATTGAGTCACTTTGGTATTCTATTTTAGTTACCTGTGCCCTTTATAAAGAAAGGGTTATTTGCCTGAAAGAAGCCTTGCATGCACCAATAAAATTCTGCATTTTCATTATGAAATACTTTAAAGATGCTTGTAAGTTAATAATATTGAGAACCCCTGATGGGTCATTTGTTTGTCCCGCCACGCTTATAAAAATTGTCCATTGTATCAAAAGCTATAACTTTGTGTCAGAGAGATGCATGTTACCGATAAATGGGAAAGAGTGCTATTTCTGTTTTCTGTATTTCATTGCTTACCTATAATTGATCTTATTTTTTAATGCTCATTTGTTGTGTGTGAATTTCAACATGGTATCCTTTGCTCAAAGCTGACTTGGTAATGATGGTTAAATATATTGAACAGAACCTATGTGATGTTTTGAAAATTAAGCATAGGGATTGTTGAGTTCTCAAAGCCCTTAGTAGAATGTTTTTCACACTGACGGATTAAAGATAATTAAATTGTATTTTAATCTATTCTGTTTCAAGAGTTGGTAGCCGCTGATTCTGTTGATAGTTTGTTTTCTGTATATGTGACAGCAAAATCATATGAACTAATGACACAGCAGCACAATCCTGGCTAACATGCAAAGTTACAAATTGTCAAAACTTTAAGATAAACCCTTACAAATAAAATTAGTTATGATGTACAAAAACTACATGGTTTTGTTTATTTTAGATAAATACACAATTTTATCTCAATTGATTTACATCTATGTCTTTAAATTATTTTAAATTTAAACGTTTTTCAAGATAAATAATGTATAACAGTGGTTCAAACTTCGCAGACCACTTGAACATTGCCGAGGGTCTTGGCGGACTTGATGTTTGCCGAGGGTCTTGACAGACCACTTAATGGTCTTTCCTAATGTTGATTGTATCTCAAGCTAACTATTTGAAAAACTTTTCACTGACCATCTGAGTGAGCTCATGGATCACGAGTCGTCTGTATACCAAAGTTTAAGAACCTCCGACGTATAGTAAAGTAGAGCACCTGCTATGGGGAGGGAATCATGAAAAGTGAGGTACAATACACAAATAGGAAATTTAAAAAAAAAATACCAGGCAAAACTTAATCATTATTTTTTATTTTATTCAGAGCAATGAATTGCCTTCCAAAATCTTTTCCTATAAAGTAAATTATTTTGTAAATGAATTTGCAGAATGATTGATTGGTTGCTTAATGTTACTGGCATATGAGCACATAAAAAAGACTTGAGGTCGCAAACAATTGGGTTAAAATATCAGTGATTGTGAGTCAAGCATGCTGACCACTGAGCAACCACAGATTTACAAGACACTGGAAAAGTTAAATAAACTAGTAACTAGATAGAGATAAACAGGTAGTTTGAAAAGTCATTATATGCTTGTTTTATATTAGGTACGCATGTACCTTATGATAATTTTGTCATCCATCAGCAGCTGTCATTTTGGCAGTTTATCTCCCCCTCCCCCCCCCTGAAAATTTTTGGTGGCATCACTGGGTATGTATAGATTTGTTATTTTCAACAAATATTGTCTATTCCTGATGGGTTATCTAGTTTCTGCAGAATTGATGCTAGATTTCCTGATAAATGTATTGGGGGTTGTCGTTTTTGGATTGCGACATGTAAAGCCAAAAATAACTCAGTTGCACTTATTAAACATGAAATATAACTATCAATCCCTTATAATTTTTGCATATCAAATTCTGTGGTTTTCGTTGGTACCTAATTTTCTGCATTTGTCATTAAGAAGAACAAATATATGAAGAAACAACTGGAATGACTATATACTTTCTAAACAAAGACAAGACTGATTTCCAGCTCCATATGTTAAAAAAACAATTAGAATTTGGGTTTAATCCTATTGCTGTAATTATTTAAAAGGGTTGTTAGTAGGTGGGTTGGCATGTTTGAATGTGGGGATGATTCATTTTTGTTTAAAACTCTAATTTTGGAATATAACTGACTACAAGACTGGTATACCACTAACGAGGGTAAACTACACAAGACTGGTGCACAGTGCATTATAATGAATTTGCAGTATACGTCTTGGTTTTTTGTGTGCAGGATTGGGAAAATCGTCAGGAAGAAGACCGTCTGCTCATAGAGAGGTTATTGATTTTAATACGAAATGTGCTACACGTTCCACCCAACCTTGCAGCTGAGCAGGTAAGACAACAAAAAAAAAAGGTCAAGTTTTAATCTTCAAGAACCTTCAGTCAGTTTCTTGGGTCAGAGGCCATTTCAGTTTTGATTGTATGAAGTAATTTAGAAACTATGACTCCATCACTTGAAGGATTTGTAAATGTTGACAGCATTAATAACTTGTGTTCTTCAGTGTAATTTCAGTTTCATTTTCTACAGGTCTAAATGGACTTCATATTTAATCCATTTGTAATAACATGAAGCTTCAGTTAGAATTTTGGTTTCTAATTTCTTATGTAGAGGCATTTTGTCACATGATGTTATTGGCATGACATTACTTATGCCTTAGATATTTAATATATGCAACTTTATCTCATTATAACATGCTGTGTTATAACACACTCCTGCTATAATGTGGTTCAGTATGTAAAGAAATTCTCATTATTTCACTATTTAGGACATAATGCAGTTCTCACAGTAATGTCGTTTAGTACATAACGCTGCCGACAGTTATGGACCTTGACTACCATGCTAAAATTGGGGGGAGTTATGTGTAAACATACCTTTTCATGACATCACTGATTATGTTCTAACATCGTATCATGCAGATTTGTAATGTCTGAGTTCTCTAAATATACTTCAAAGTCATGTCATCGCCGGACAATAATATGCAAATTTTATCGAATAAATGTGCAGATATTCATCATATGATAAACGGAATCTAATTAAATATCTGAAATTTATAAAATAATTGTGGTTGCTTGTTTGATGACCTTCATTCTAAATGATTACTCGTTTATGGTTCTCATTTTATTAATTGATAAGTTTGGGAATTGATGAATTGTTACATGTTAAATGTTCTTTTAGAGAACAGATGATGATGCCAGTATCCATGACCAAGTGTTGTGGTAAGTCTGTTTTTTTAACAACCTATTACCAGTTATATGAATGCGGTTCATTTCCAGTTGAGTTTATAATACACAATTATATATTTGCATCAGCACATATTTGCTTATTTAATAATCATAGCAGCCAAGTGTCCCATTTTTCTTGTTAAAAATATGTTTTTCAATATTAAAAAAAATTAAAATTTTCTTGCAATTTTCTGCTTAGAATGGGCACCCAGTTCCATTTTGAGAGTAAATGTATGTAGAGATAGGGAGTTCTTCAATATGATTGGTTAATTCAAAAAAGAGGCTACCATGCCTGTCTTAACCACCATATTGAATTGCACAAAACAATTGCCACTATCACTGTATCTCAGCTTCATAATATTCAACTACTAGTCATGTTGAAAAGGAAAGCAGAATGTTCAGAGCTTTTGCCAGCAAAGAAAAGAAAACAGAACTTTAAGGACAATTATGCCATCACATTTAGAGTTGTGAAACCATCTAGTAAAAGAGAAAACATTGCGTTTTGCAAATTGTGTAATTGTGATTTCTCTATGGGCATGGAGGTGCCCATGACAAAACAGCATGAAAAGCTAATAAACATCATCAACAACTCAGCCCTAACTTATGACATTTATAAATACCATAGAGAACCTTAGTGTAATTTGGTTGAGGTTTTGTTCACAAAATTTCTTTTAGAAATTAACCTTCCTCTTTCAGTTGCTAGCATTGCTGGCGATTTATTTTGCACACTTTTTCCAGACAGTAAAAATGGCAAAGAATTACTCATGTGCTACAATGAAAACAGTTCAGTATAAAAAAAATATGGTACAGAATTCTGATCGTCAATGAAAGATGGTACATTGGAGTCGATAATGAATGAAAAAAACAAGGTGTGGAAAAGGCTGCTATAAACAGCCTGTGTCTGAGTGTGTGCTGCACTCTTGCACCTTCTCAGTGGACACCTGAATGGAACAGGGTGCTTATTCAGAAGGTGCAAGAGCACAACACATGCATCTTTGACATTAAATAATTAAGTAAGTTACTGTCCTTAGTTAATGATAGTTGCAGATGTTGTAAATAGTTACATATGCATTAAAGTTTTAAAGATCAGTATTCGTTCCAGAAAATCAGTATTTTTGTCATAAGCAGTCAGTATTTTTGTACTCGGGGTTTGGCAGCTATGAGTCATATATTAATCATTGTGCATTTCTTGAGGTAATGATTGACTAATTATATGTATGCCCTCTCCATTTTAGGAACAACCCTCCCCCTACCAGATAGTGACTCGGGGATAGTATATGAAAATCTGTATGTTGTGCAATATTCCTCTGTGGGATTCATGTAACATTGACAAAAGTCCCACAAATAGATTTAATGTGCCAAAAGTGTCACAAAACAGTGAGACAAGGCAGATTTTTTAAAAGCTTTAATCTGATCGAGATTCACCAGCCATCCGATGTCTGAATTACTGAATGATTGTTGTTTTGAAAATGTACAAAATTCATCAAGTGATTTTTTTTCTTTCTTCCTTTTGCACTGCTTGGACTATCTGGTCACACCCCATTCTCCTAATCCTATATATGGCAAAAATTTGGTTTGTCCAGAAATATTCATGTGCTTGATATATTTCATAATATTCATTACGAGGTTAATAATATGATCGGCATGTAACCGAATTGTAATGGTCTTGGTTACAGTAACAAACAAATTCAAGTAATGTTTTGAGGTAACTTCCACTATTGATATATCAAAAGTTTCTACTAAAAAAAATATTTTAATTTTGGGATTTTTGTGAAATATCCAAGGATAGAATTACACTAACAAACAAGCAGGTAAAACCTACAAAAGCAAAGATGGAAGTTAAACAGAAAGTGAAACTTCAGATGAAGATTTGGATTCATAAAATGGTGGAGCCAAAGAAAAAGACAATCAGACTCTCAAGAAATCACTTGAAAGCTGAAACTTTGCAAAGACTGTAATATTGGATGTGCTTAAAATTGTAAACTTTGACTTCTCCTGTACTGATAAAGTATAGTCAGAGGCATCAAAGAGGGGAATTTTATTATTTGGTTCTTTTATGTAGATAATATGTAAAATAGGCTATGTAATGATATGTCATTTTATTATCAGTCGGCGTGTTATGATAAAAGACGGAAAATCGAGGAATGGAGAAAGCTGGTTGCTCGGTCTTGTGCAGTGTCCCAATTGGTCTACCAGACTACGGGACTGATGATGATGATGATGATGATGTTATGATGATACACCTGACCCACTTTTTCAAATGAAGTCTGCCAATTTATTCCTTTTTTCCAAATGCCAGACTGTTATGCTGCATACATTAAGTTTCTTCCAAAAGTATTTGCAGTCAAAGAATTTTGTACATTGGACATTTTCACTTCTTCCCATTTAACCTGAAATAGAGAAGGCAACGAATTATACCCATTTCTTAAACAGTAACTATTTCTACAGCTTGTGTTGGAGCTCTCCTTTGCAGATCACTGACGTCTCATCTCTGTTTGTATAGGTCTCAGGCTCGGCCAGTTTGAATAGGTGCAATTAGCTCTCCATAGGTAGGTGGTTCTTCCTACGGTTTTCCTGGGTTCTTCCTTCATCAGATGAACTGGTCGGTATGTATAGCCTATACTGGTCGCCATATAGCCTATCATGTGCTGAAAAATGACATTAAACCCACAGCAACTTGTGTGCTGGTTCTATTGAATTTCCTTCAAGTGGTTTATAAGGAGATGTAGATGTAGACAGAATCAGGGTCGAGATACTTGGTACTAATCGTGGTTTGTCCATTATTCATTTCAGGGTGATGCATGTCAGCGGTCTAGAGGATCTACTTCTTTACATAGCTAGTTCAGAAGATGAGAGACAGTATGCCATGCATATTCTAGAAATTGTCTCTCTTATGTTCAGGGAGCAGGTGCGTTGAATTTCTTTGGATTGTTAAATTGTTTGTCATGTATGCACATGCATTATATGTACCTGCTAATCATAATGATTTGATTGCAGGTCTTACGGAAATTACCCTTAAATTATGGACTTGAACAATAATTGTAAAATGATTTGAAGATTTGGTCATTGCAGTCTTTATCAGGATATTAGCTTGGCTGGGTTTGGTCCAGATCCAACTTTTCAGTGGACTTGGTTAGGGAACCATATTTTCTTTACAAGTATGCTAAAAAATGTTTCAGTCCGCTGATGTTTTTCTTTAAAAAAAAAAGTTTGCATGATCAGGTTTCTGCTTTACATTGTAGCTTTACCTAGAAATGCCATCCATCAAATGAAATGTGTTGAAGGTTAAAGGGACAGTTGCCTATAAAAATGTTTGTACAGAAAAGCATGAAAAAGCTGGGATAAAATTGGACATCATGTCATGTCAATTCGAGTATTGTTTGTGCGGGGAAAGATGATAGATGCCAACATGTAGAATTAAAAATAAGCGAGCAGAAAAGATTAAATCAAGTTCAGAGACTTAGCAAGAAGCCATTGACTTCCACTGGATTTAGGACTGCAGTTTCTGAAACAGAATTGGAGGTCATTAAGTGTACTGGAACCACTTTTTGGTTGAAAAAAGAAAGATGCCATCACTGCATCAAATCACACTTTTGGAATGCATGTTTTCAACTTGACAATAGCAGGTCATGATATTTTGTTACACTTTACTAAATATTGGCCAAACTTAATGAAAATATTGACTGCTTTACAGAGAAGGCCTTCTTATGGTTGGCAGGTCTTCATGTTAGTACAGGTAAAATGCATGTGTTTGTGTATATTTCTGCTTCCATGCATGTTAGTAAAGGTAAACAGTAAAAAACTCCATTTTTGTTTGTGTATGTTTGCTTCCATCTATGTTTATAATGATCTCCAGAGCAAACCATGAGCTATAAATGTCTACATAGAAGACTATTAAACATTGGGCAGGTGTATGATGTACCATTCATGGCACTCATACAGGTGTATGATGTACCATTCACGTCACTTATACAGGTGTATAATGTACCAGCCATGGCACTCTTACAGATGTATAATGTACCATTCATGGCTCTCATACAGGTGTATAATGTACCATTCATGGCACTCGTACAGGTGTAAGATGTACCATTCATGGCACTCATACAGGTGTATGATGTACCATTCACTGCACTCAATGATTGATACCACTGCTGATTATAAATAACAGCATGATTAAAATTTGGGCAGTTCTTCTAACCTGCAAAATCAGAGCAAATTACACCAGCAAAGTTTTAAAAAAATGGAAAATTGCAAAATTAAATGGCATGGAAAACAGTAGCCAGAATAAGATGAAGTTCTAAGTAAGAAAAGAAATGTAGCTTGCTGTATAATTATTGAAAATTGATTGAGATTTTATTGAAAGTGTGAATGAGACAATTGGACTTGAGTTGACTATATTTTTCATGTCAGAATCCAGAGATCCTGGCTAGTGCTGGTGTGGGAAGATCAATGACAGAAAAGGAGAAAGATGAAAGGTAATGTAAATGTTCATCTAAAGCAGTAAACAGGTTGATCCAATATTTCTTTTTTTTTTCTATGTTCATCAGTTATGAATAAGTGTGAAACAATGAAGTGGCACACATTAAAAGTAATTATAGTTAAGCTTTTCATGTTTTACTTTTTGTGTTTTGAAAGACTAATTACACAAATACACAGAATAATTTGAAAGACCTGTTAAGTACTGTTTTAATGAAGTTTTTTGCCTGTGACTCTGGAAAACCTAAAATGACTTTATGTAAACCAAAAATGTCAGCACTTTTCAAAGTTCTATACATTGTGTTTTCATTGATAGATTTTACCTTTTGACTTATTTTGAAAGATTTTGCAAGTTAATCAACTTGGCACACTTTGTGGCTCCCATTATTTGTGGATGCTAGCCATTTTGAAATTTTTTTTTGTCTACTCATCTTGCAGTGATGGTCACATGACTTCTGGTATGGCTGTCATGATCATCTTAAATTTTGGTAATGCTGCTTCATAGTGGATGCACACATTGACATAGGGTTTTCAGTCAAATACATCTTTTTTATGTACAGTAGTTGGTCATAAATGAAAACATGTCATATATAAGTATTCCTGTATAAAAATGATGCTGATGTAACCTCAAAAATGGGGCTTTTACAGCCATCGGGATCTTCATGTGGCTACTTGTCTTGATTGGATGGTCTTGCAAATGTGTGTTTTCACAGAAACACTTTGATAGCATTATGTAGCTGCTTCTGATTGACATCCAGTATTGTATCATAGTGGCCATTTGACATACACTATTGTATCATAGTGGCCATTTGACATACACTGTTGTACCATAGTGGCCATTTGACATACACTGTTGTACCATAGTGGTCATTTGACATACACTGTTGTACCGTAGTGGTCATTTGACATACACTATTGTACCATAGTGGTCATTTGACATACACTGTTGTACCATAGTGGTCATTTGACATACACTTTTTTACCATAGTGGCCATTTGACATACACTATTGTACTATAGTGGTCATTTGACATACACTGTTGTACCATAGTGGTCATTTGACATATACTTTTGTACCATTGTGGCCATTTGACATACACTGTTGTACCATCTGACATCCAATATTGTACCATAGTGGCCATGTGATGTCCAGCATTGTACCATAGTGGCCATGTGATATCCAGAATTGCAACAAAGAGGCCATCTGACATCCATTATTGTACCATCTGAGATAAAATATGGTACTTTTAGTTGCCATCTGACATTACATATTGTACCACAGTGGCCATCCAACATTCGGTGTATTGTACCACAGTGGCCATCCAACAATCTGTATTGTACCATAGTGGCCATCTGACATTCTGTATTGTACCATAGTGGCCATCTGACATTCTGTACTGTACCATAGTGGCCATCTGATATTGTGTATTGTACCATAGTGGCCATCCGACATCCCGTATTTCACCATAGTGGCCATCTGACATTTGCTATTGTACCATAGTGGCCTTGTGAAATACATTATTGCACCAGAGAGGACATCTGATGCCCAGTATTGCACCATATTGGCAATCTGAGAGACAGTAGTGCACCATAATGGCCAGCTGAGTATTGTACCACAGAGTCCATTTGACATCCATTATTGTACCATTGTGGCCATTTGACAATAATGTACCATAGTGACCATCTGACATCCAGTATTGTACCATATTGGCCATTTGACATTATTGTACCAAAGTGGCCATCTGACATACATTATTGTGCCATAGTGGCCATATGACATCCATTATTGTACCATAGTGGCCATCTGAGATAAAATATGGTACTTTAGTTGCCATCTGACATTATGAATTGTACCACAGTGGCCATCCAACATTCAGTGTATTGTACCACAGTGGCCATCCAACATTCTGTATTGTACCATTGTGGCCATCTGACATTCTGTATTGTACCATAGTGGCCATCTGACATTCTGTACTGTACCATAGTGGCCATCTGATATTGTGTATTGTACCATAGTGGCCATCCGACATCCAGTATTTCACCATAGTGGCCATCTGACATTTGCTATTGTACCATAGTGGCCTTGTGAAATACATTATTGCACCAGAGAGGACATCTGACGCCCAGTATTGCACCATATTGGCAATCTGAGAGACAGTAGTGCATCATAATGGCCAGCTGAGTATTGTACCACAGAGTCTATTTGACATCCATTATTGTACCATTGTGGCCATCTGACAATAATGTACCATAGTGACCATCTGACATCCAGTATTGTACCATATTGGCCATTTGACATTATTGTACCAAAGTGGCCATCTGACATACATTATTGTGCCATAGTGGCCATAAGACATACATTATTGTACCATAGTGGCCATCTGACATACATTATTGTACCATAGTGGCCATCTGACATACATTATTGTACCATAGTGGCCATATGACATACATTATTGTACCATAATGGCCATCTGACATGTTCACTTAGAAATGTAAGGAAATATTTTTTATAAGTTTAATTCACGCAGCATATACTAACCAAAGGTCCAGGTCATTGAGACTCACTGGTCAATAATCTCCAGTCAACCATGTTCTGCTGCTGCCTACATAGTGGACTGTTAAACAAGTTTATTTATATTCCATGTACCAAAAGGTCCAGGTCATAGTGGGCTGTTAAATAAAGGGCAATTATATTTATGTGCCACTTTCAGTACTCTGTTAAACAACAAAAAGATTCCCATGTTTTTGAAATTTTGAACACCTTATTTTTTAATCCTTTGTGCTACCTCTATTTCTGATGAAAATTCAGACATTATCATTATCGTGGTGAGATAATTGAAGATTTCAAATTTAGAAAAAATGTTGAGAAATTTAATGAAAATTTGGAAGTACTCTTAATGTGCCAGAATGTGTTAGCATACCTGTTGTCCTTTGATGCAAGTGCCTGTCGACATTTGCTGTAAGTGGTAATAGCCATATATTATACAGAAGATTTAATAGATCATGAAGAAATTTTCACAGGACATTTCTTTTCGGGAATGATTTGAATATTTAGCATGCATTTCAGTATGCTTTGAATATGTGGTGTGCATTTCAGTATGCTTTCAAAATGTAATATACCTTTCAGGATGTTTTGAATATGTAATAAGCATTTCAATATGCTTTGAATATGTAGCATGCATTTCAGTGCTTTGAATATGTAATATGCATTTCAGTATGCTTTGAATATGTAATATGCATTTCAGTATGCTTTGAATATGTAATATGCATTTCAGTATGTTTTGAATATGTAATATGCATTTCAGTATGCTTTGAATATGTAATATGCATTTCAGTATGCTTTGAATATATAATATGCATTTCAGTATGCTTTGACTATGTAATATGCATTTCAGTATGCTTTGAATATGTAATATGCATTTCAGTATGTTTTGAATATGTAATATGCATTTCAGTATGTTTTGAATATGTAATATGCATTTCAGTATGCTTTGAATATGTAATATGCATTTCAGTATGTTTTGAATATGTAATATGCATTTCAGTATGTTTTGAATATGTAATATGCATTTCAGTATGTTTTGAATATGTAATATGCATTTCAGTATGTTTTGAATATGTAATATACATTTCAGTATGCTTTGAATATGTAATATGCATTTCAGTATGTTTTGAATATTTATAGGTTACTGCATTTGTATGGGAAAATATGAACGAGTTTTTCGGATGGCTATACTGCACGACCTTGGGAGTGCAGTATGTCCATCTGACAAAACGAGTTCATATTTTCCCATACAAATGCAGTAACCTTTTTATTATATGCTCATTTTCTTATTCTACCCAAGGCTTAAATGTATAAATAAAAATACGCTACAAGAAACACAGTAACTGAATGTATGCCCTATTCCAAACTAAATACACAAGCGTAGATGCATCATTACACAACATTATCAATGCGCACATAACTCCACCCAGATAAATTTGAAGTTGGTCGCGCGCTAGACGTAAGTTTTGAAAGAAAATGGCATTTGGTCTACTTAAAATTGAAATTTGGAGTCATATTGTGAATGAATGCGCATTACAACAACTTTTCCACTTGATCCGGAATGAATACGTTTTGGTATTTTTGTTGATTCGACGCAATTTCGTGATTATGGTCTGGATTTATCTTCATGAAGTAACTTACACCGGATTCCAGCAGCGTCTGTGCCAGTTCTACATGAAATACATCGTATTGAAGCAACAAGGCTGAAGTATTTTGACATCGGCACGCATGTTTCTGTCCTGTCATTGAATGATTCACATCATAATGTAGGAAAAATTTGAAGTCTTTCAATTGCAATTATCGAAAAGATGCTGTGGAATTTAATGTTTATTTCATTTTGAGTGCAGTATGGAGGATGTAACTGCATTTGGAATATACTCGAAATTACAGTACAATTGCGAACTGAGTGATCAACCTTGAGAACCCATGACATGGCTTATGTAATTCTGATTTACAGAACTAAGAAAGTACATTTTGAAGAAATTCAGGATGCAAAATTGTAAGTATATTTTTGCCATTTTTTATTACCAGCTGAAGAAAACATTTTATGTCTTAAAACTTGCATGTTATTGTAAGGACCCTGTCTGGCATCTATAGCTAGCCTAAATCTGAAACATTGTATCAAAAAAGTTAACGCGGAATGTGCCAAAGCCGCTGATATGTGGCAGTCCATGAAACATCTGCTTTAGTTCATTCAGAAACAAATTTAATCATTCAAACGTAGAGCGTCTACTACACGAGTGTACGTTATTTGTTTACAAAGTAGTTCCTAATATACTGTTGGGCACACGTGTCTTGCACGTGAGTGCAATATGAACGTGTGCAATATCGTAAAATATTGCACGATTCTGACAATGTAAAGTTAAGGGAGAAAAAAATGAGCATATAATAAGTAACATTTCAGTATCTTTTGAATATGCAGTATGCATTTCAGTATGCTTTGAATATGTAATATGCATTTCAATATGCTTTGAATATGTAATATGCATTTCAGTATGCTTTGAATATGTAATATGCATTTCAGTATGTTTTGAATATGTAATATGCATTTCAGTATGTTTGAATATGTAATATGCATTTCAGTATGCTTTGAATATGTAATATGCATTTCAGTATGCTTTGAATATGTAGTATGCATTTCAGTATGCTTTGAATATTTGTGTTCAAAGCATGTTTCAGAATGTTACAAGATCTTCTATTTTCCTTGATAGAGCAATTTACTAGGTCTGCTGAAATTCTTCAGGACTTGTAAATATTATAGCCTTGACTTCTTTTTTCAGAGAGTTGGAGATTATTAGACAAGAAGAACTTGCCCAGAAGAGGTCAAACATGCTGAAGTTTAATACTAGGTAATGTGTGTAGGATTGTTGAACTTTTTAAAGTTAGAATGAATGTTTTACAAAGTGTGTATTATACGGATCTCTCTTTCTGTGTCACTCTATCTTCTGTACATTATCCTTTCAGTCTACTCCCTTTCTGTTGTAATTTATGGAAATGTTGAAAATAATTATTATGATTACAATTCGACCATAGTATACCTTCATAAAAAGGACACATGCTCATAAAGAACAATGTATATGGATCCCTGAATTTGTTGGGCAGGGATGTAGAAACGGATTCCATTCATCTGCCCATCCATCAGTAAATCAGTACATCCTTGAATTCCTTGGCTTGATTTAGCTAATAATTTGTTAAAAATGCCGTTAATAAAACCCAACAACAAAGAAAATTAAACACATTTAGTGTATCTTTACCTGTATATAAAGGTCAGAAATAAGTACTTTTTGAACATAATTAGTCCACATTTACTTGTATGTAAGGGTCAGATACACAAAGTCCATTGTGAACACAATTAGTGCATATTTACCTATATATAAAGATTGAATACAACAAGTCCTATTTGAACATAATGCACAATTACCTGTATATAAAGATCAGATACAGTAAAACCTATTTGAATATAATTAATGCACAATTACCTATAGATATGGGGAAGGTACAATAAGTCTCATTATAATGCAGTGAAGTGCAGATTTACCTGAATATAAAAGCAGGGTACAATAATTTACATTTGAATACAATTAGTGCACATTTACCTGTATCTAAATGTCAGGTACAATGAGGTCAGTTATAATTGATTGGTGTACATTTACCTATATATAAAGGCAAGATGCAATAGGCTCCATTTGAATATAATTAGTGCATATTATTTACCTGTATATAAAGGTCAAATACCATAATTGCATCAGAGCATAATTGGTGTAAAATGAAGTGTATAAAGCCTAATATCTATCACTACAGTCTTTTGTTTCCTTCTGGATAGATACTTTTTATACATATTTTCTTAGTTCTAAATAGATCTATAATAAAAACTTGTTATACTAATACTGTTCACATTAAAGCTATTATATTCATTTCACTGTTCATTACATTCTATTCAGTGGTCAGATACAATAATTCTGATGTGAAGATGATTCATATTTACCTGTAGTAGCCCTGGGTGGCTGAGTAGTCTAAGGCACTCACTTTTGCAGATCACTGACATCTCATCTCTTTCCATGTGGGTAACAAGTCTCAACTTGCCCAGTGTGAATATGTGAGAAAGCTTGCCAGTTGTTTCTCATGGGTCACTAGTTCTTGGGGGTTTTCCCTCACACATTTTACCTCTGTTCGTGTGAGTTCCAGCCTCGACTCAACCAATAGCTTCCTGTGAGTTGGTGGTTCTGCTGGAGTTTTTCCCCACCAGATATACTGGCAGCCAAGTATAATCTGTCTTGTGCTGAAAAATGGCATTAAACCCACAAAATCAACAAAGCCATTTACCTGTCTATAAAGGTAAAGTACTGTATATCCCATTTGAACATACCTTTATATACATTTACCTTAAAGGACAAGTACAGTAATTTCCTTTGGAAAATATCAGTGCTTATTTACATGCATTGAGTCCAATCATGACATAATTAGTGTTCATTTACATGTATATAATGGTAAGTGTCTGATTCTGCCACATTTATTGGTGACCTTTACAGATTTGACCTTAATCTTACATCTTACGTGGTCATTTTGCAGGCATTCTCGATTTGGTGGAACATATGTAGTGAGGAACATGACGTCAATAAGTGAACGGGAGTTGATATACCACAAATCCCAAGGAGACATGAAAAATATCAACCTGGATATGAACAAAAAGCCCAAAAAGAAGCCCAAAAATCGAAAGCCTATCAAGGAGCAAGAGCTGATTCGACGTTCTACACTCAGCATACGACTTAGCCTTAAGGAATTCTGCATTCAGTTTCTTGAGAATTGTTACAATCCACTCATGTACACTGTCAAGGTGAGTGCCACATTTTCCATCGTCATCTAGTAAATCGTCGTAACACTTTGATAATACAGTTTGTGAAATCTATTCAAGGTTGCAACTGAATACAGGGTTCCCACGCTACTGGGAAATCGGGAGAAAGTCAGGAGAAACGATAATTTTTTTCCCGACCGTGAAAAGTCCTTGAATTTCGCAAATGTTGATGAAAGTCAGGAAAAACCCGGGAATTTTCCGCCACCACTTGACGCCCGAAACAATCACTCAATTGAGTCGTAACTAAGCTGATAGTGAGTTAAATTTATCGAGTTCTAACCAGAATATTCGGAGGGTGCAGTATGGATCATTTGGGTGGTTGCAATAAACAGATATCCTGAGTAAATCCAAAGCTCAGTGGATTAGATTTGTCTAGTAGACTTTTATTTTCAAAATCTTTCCTTGCTTGGAAGGTATGAAAACCAGTCTAGCATCACAAGAGACCAACATGGTGGTGGCAGAGAGAAGCTGCTTACCGGATTACCTAGCAAACTTTAAACATTGTTAGATCGAGTGATACATGCATGATATAGATATAAAAGTTACTTATTTTCTCAGAAATTGTGAATATTAAAATTGTTATGTCTTTAATCTGCTGAAAGAAGATAAAACTACTGCGTTGATGAAATGTGACCTGGTACTCGAGATTTGCATTAGGCCTTACTAGTTGCATGAGTACACAAATCTAACAACCCACATTTTCAAATGTTGTTGAGAAAATTTAAAAAAAAAATAATAAATGAAAGTTGTTTACTGGTTGTAACAAAAATACAAAAACGAAAGAACAAAAATTTTTCCATATTTATATATTCCGAGAAGAACTGCTGAAGTTTTGTTGTATCACGTGACTAACACATTGACATGTGCTTTCTGCTTGATAAATCAGACTGGCCAGATTGCTGGGTTTACAAAAAGTATCTGACTTTCATTTAATATAATTGAATTTCTGTACAACAACATTTAAAAGGAGTTTGTTGTTGATATCACATGATTATTGGACTTTGATGTCGTCGTTTGAGATTTGTGAAGTCATGTGACTAGTAATGTAAATGACGAGTACCGGGTCAAGTTTCATCTATGCCTTAGTTTCATCTAATCTGTCAGCGGATTAAAGACATAATGATTACAATACTTGCCATTTCTGAGAAAATAAATCATTTTCCTATTGATTTCATGCAGGTTTAAGTCGATATAACCTAAATTTAAATTTTCTATGCCAGCTGGTAAGCGACTATCATAAGTCGCTACCGCGCGGTGGCGGCAAATTCCAAATTTTCGATACGCAATTGCAATGACCCCACACCCCAACCTAAAGTCCAAATATGAAAAATGGGGTGGGAATATTTGGAGGAAACCCAGATTAGAAAACGGACTGCTATTTGCTTTAAGCCAAATTTGTAGTCCAAATTGTTGAATCTCAGAGCTGAAATGAGAATTGTCGTCCCTTGTATTATATATTAAAAAAACGATACGAGCCCCCGTATCAATACAGGTTTTGGGACTGGTTTAACGAATTACAAGAAGACAAGTTAATTTTACAAAAAAATTCAGTCCTTGTTTATACAACAGATATAATTTTGAAGATCTTTTGTCAAGATTTAATTCAACCATTTTGAAAATGCTTTTTAAATGATGGATTTTTAACCAGATTGTCTTAAGGAGATTAGGTTGTTGAAAAATCTTGTTAGGGATTTTATGGCACATATAAATTCATGGTTAAACTCTTTTCGTTACAAGACAAGATTCTAATTATTTGCGTTTATTGTTTTTTTTTATACTGTAATAGGAAATGTTTACTTTCTATAAGATGCATATATATATTGCTATAGAATTCTTTAGAATTAAAGGTTTAAAGGAAAGAAAACTGATTTATGCTCATTATGTTGTTCCCACTTGGCAACATGATGCAGGTCAACAAAATAAAGTTAGAATTTTTTTTCTGAAAATTGAAATGTTATTACGTGCCAATTTACAGGAATATATAATCAAACTTGTTTTGTGTGATACATTTTGTGGCTTTGTACATGATCATCTTTTCTTTCTTAGATGTTTTGGAGAGTCTTGAAAGAGAATCATCTTTACATTTAGAAAATGCATGTTTTATAATCTAAACTGTTCTTTAATTCCATTCAGTAATGGTCATATATGAACCTTGAAAAAATTAATTTCATCCTGGAAAAACCCTGGAAATGACCTGGAAATTTATTTGTCAAAAAGTGTGGGAACCATGTGAATACATGTCACTTGTGCAGCACAATCAACAGGGTTCCCATGCTACCGGGAAATTGGGAAAAAGTCGGGAGAAATGATATATCTTTTCCCGAATGGGAAAAGTCCTTGAATTTTTCAAGTATTGATAAAAGTCGGGAAATAACTGGGAATTTTTATGTCGCCAAATGATGACAAAAAATACATAATTAAGTTGTAATTGAACTGATCTTGAATTAAAATTTTCGAGTTCTTACAGTACCGGAAATTTCGAAGGTTGCAGTATGGATCATTTAGGTGCTAACCCTAACATATATGTTTGGTCAATCCAAGCACTCGGTCGATTGGATTTATCTGTTAGACTGGTTGTTCAACAGACCATTCCATATCAGTATCTTTTTGTTGTGTAGAAGACCTGAAGACCAGTCTAGCATCTCAACACGCAGGCATCATGACTGCAATACATAATTACGGTAAGTTTATGAGATAAATGAAACAGCTCTGCATTGTTCGTTCTGATGTATAAAATTACCAAAAATGCCTTGTTAAAACTTATAATTTGGTGCTTAGCAAATGGAATGTGGCATTAACCATTATTGTCAGTAGTAACCTTGGACACAGCTGCTGAGTAGCCTTTGCGGTGAATGTTACTTGGCCCTGTCAGAACATTGCTAAATATGTAGAAATCTGCCACGTTATTGGTTGACCAAAATGAAATACTATATCAACTGATAAACTTATTTTGGTGGACCAATTAGAGGGCAGCATTCCATTCAGTGCATTTCAGTTGCATATTAAGTGGACGCATTCGTAGACTAGTTGGATAATATATAGGTAGTGTAGTTCATCAAATTGATGTAGGTCTCCAGTGTTGAATGTCCAAGGTAAACATTGGCGCTAAATTGTTATTCCATTTGAGGTGTAGCTTGAAATATCTGCATCAATTCTTAAATAGTTTGCAGTCCCTGTGAGTAATCGGTAGACGTTTGGGGGCTGATTTATTGGATTACAAGCAGACACAAGTGGAGTTCTCAGACAATTCAGTCTCTTAAGATGGTATATACATTTGAACGGGTTTTTGTCAGTTTTAATCAACACTTTTATATTTAAGTCTTTTTCTTTTTCAAGTGACGAATTTCAACCAAATCCACTAAAGGTGCTTAGGATGTTTGAAAAATATACTTGTTTTTCGTTTTTTGGGGGGGGGTCGTTTTTTTTTTAATTGGCACAGATTAATGCAGGATTAAAACTTGATTTTGTATAAGATACATTTTGTAAAGCAAATAAAATTATGTAAAAATAATCAATAATTTGGTAGTTTCATTCTGATTTTGGGGAATCAAATGTATGTAGATATCTCTGTTGCAAATGGTACATGTTAAGGAATTCATTTGTTTTCAGATCATGCCTGGGTGTAAATTTCAAGACCAATGGCTTACTGATGATGGATTCAAGTCCTGGATTAGAAAGGATAAAAGTAACTCACATGCAGCATTGTGCCAAAGGTGTAACAAGTCCATTGATTTAACATCAATGGGTAAGACTGCTCTGACTTCTCATTCAAAAGGAAAGAAACATAAGGAGGCAGACAGGTTACGTTCAGAAGGAAACATCCAAGTCTTCATGCGTCCACCTCAGATTCACACCACTATGACAGCCACCACATCTGCCGTGACAGCAACCATACTTTCAGATACTACCGTGTCACCATCACAGTCTACAGTATCACTTTCATCATACATCACTAAATCTGGGACTCTTAATGCGGAAGTGTGTTGGTGTTTAAAAACTGCAGCTTCTAATTATTCATTTTCATCAAATGAAGAAACATCATACATGTTTCAGCGGATGTTTCCAGACTCTGTCATTGCCAAGAGTATGAGTTGTGGAGAGACAAAATCTATGTATATCACATGTTTTGGAATTGCACCATACTTAAGTGCTCTTTTGGAAATGAAAGTAAAAGATGAACCATTTGTGATGCTTTTTGATGAGTCCTTGAGCAGAGAATTACAGAAAAAACAATTGGATATTTTACTTCGATTCTGGGAGAGTGATCATGTGCAAAGCAGGTATTACACATCAGATTTTCTAGGTCATGCAGCAGCTGTTGATCTTGTGCAGAGTTTTGAGAAAAGTGTGGAGAATAAAATTAGATTTAAGAATATAATCCAATTGTCAGTGGACGGGCCTAATGTTAACTGGGCTGCATTCAATAAATTGCAAAAGAAATTGGAGTTGGAATACTGCAGTAAACTGCTTAACATGGGCTCATGTGGCCTTCATACAATACACAATGCATTCAGAGCTGGAATCTATAAGACTGGGTGGGATGTATCCCATAAGCTATCAGCACTGTACATGCTCTGGGATGATGTACCAGCTAGGAGAGATGACTATGAATATGTTACCAAGCAGAATTTATATCCATTGCCTTTTTGTGCACACCGTTGGATTGAGAATGCGAAAGTTTGTGAGCTTGCAATGGAAATCTACCCATATGTTAAGCAGTATGTAGAGCGTGTTGAGAAGAAAGAAAACAAAGATCCTGGAACTAAATCTTTCAATACAGTAAGAGAATGGATCAAAGATAAGTTTGCAATAGTAAAACTAGCATTCATTGTGTCTATAGCAAAACCTGTAGAAAATTTTTTTTAAAAGTGCATCAAACTGACAAACCTATGATACCTTTTCTTGCAAATGACTTGGAGGGTTTAATGAGAACAACAATGGAGAGATTTGTCAAACAGAGTGTAATGGAGACAGCTTCCTCACCAAACAAACTCTGTATTGTTGATGTTACAGACAAAAAGAACTACAAAGGGTATCAGCCTGTTGATATAGGATTTGTTGCAGATATGGAAGTAAAGAAGTTACTAGCAGAAAAAGAAGCAAATGAGAAGGCCATTCTTTCTTTTAGGACAGAGTGTAAAGAATTGGTTTGTACATTTGTACATAAAATGAAAGAAAAGACCCCACTAGCCTACACCTTAGTTAGAAGTTTGTCATGTATTGATCCTACTCTGATATGCAAAGGCCAAGATCATTGTATAGATAAATTCAGAAGGGTACTGAACATTCTTCATTCATGTCAAAGAGTTGATATAAATGAGTGTGATCAAATAAAAGAGGAGTATAATACATTTGTAGAAGAGGCACAGCATCTGTCAGAGTTCAAGGAATTTAGAAAAACTGAAGACAGGGTAGATGAGCTGTTTTATAACAATATGACAGGCAAGGAGATGTACATTAGGGTATGGAATGTAGTCCGTGTGCTTCTAATTTTGTCGCATGGCCAGGCTAGTGTAGAATGTGAATTTTCTGTGAACAAAGAAGTTAGTACACAAAATCTTTCAGAAAATAGCTTGATTGCATGCAGAGTAATAAAGGACCATATAAAGAATGTTGGAGGTTTGAAGAGATTAGTGGTGTCAAAGGAACTCCTACAGTCTGCCCAGAATGCTAGGCAAAAGTACCACACTCATTTAGAAGCTCAAAAGACAGAGAAGGAAAGAGAAAAGAAATGTATGAAGAGAAAACTCATGGAAGAAGAAGTTGGAACAGTGAGAAAAAAGATCAAAATGCTGGAATCGGACATTAGGTTGTCGTTGACTGATGCAAACAAAGCTTCAGATAAAGCTTAAGAATTACGTAGCTTTGCTCACATAACAAAAGCCAATACTCTGCATAGAAGAGCAAAAGACAAGAGGAGGAACTAGAAGTTGTGAAGAAAGATTTAAATGAAAAAGTGCATTTGCTTAATAACATGTAAGACTGTTTGGTTATAATCCCCAGCAGAGTTCTAGCTTGGTCAGGTTGAACATGAACTTGAGGGAATTGCTTTCTCATATAAAAGATGCATGCATGTTATCAAACATCTTGTCTGTCAACATTTTACAGGGATTCACAATGAGCCAAAATGGGCATATAACTTGATATTGAATTTTGCATTTGTTGTAATACCATGCACATAGTTTTAAAGTGGTACTAATTACTTGAGAATTAAAAGCTTGAAAACAAAACTAGTTTAATTTGTTCATTATGTTAGTTTTCCCATACCAAAATAATGCAGTGCATTTTTAGTCTGTACATTGAAATGGCTTAACATTAGAACTTTTATGATTTTCAGAAGTAATACCTGTTTCTTGTGAAAAGTTTGTGGTTTGGTACATGGTTATTTGTCTGATTTAGATATTATGGAAGAGTCTTGAAATAGAAACAGCTTTTAATTTGAATAATACACATTTTCTAAGCTGAAATGTTCTTTAATTCCATTTAGTGTTGGTCATAAATGAACCTTGAAAAACTGAATTTCATCCTGGAAAAGACCTGGAAATTTTTCTTTAAAAAAGCTTGGGAACCATGAATCAAATAACCACCCTCTGGTGATTGTCGCTGTACCATACTCGCTGCTCAATCAAAGAGTTGTCACATGGGAAAATGAGTTATAGGATTAAGGTCAATTATTTATTGGAAGAGGCAGACCTCTGCTTGGGACTGAAAAACTATGTGTATTTATGGCTAAATCAAAAGGTTTGTCAGAGTTGAAATCAAAGTTAGTGCTGTCTTTACAAGCACTGGCAGTAAACTTGTATACGGTAAACATGTACACGTGGGAAAATGAGTTATAGGATTAAGGTCAATTATTTATTGGAAGAGGCAGACCTCTGCTTGGGACTGAAAAAGTATGTGTATTTATGGCTAAATCAAAAGGTTTGTCAGAGTTGAAATCAAAGTTAGTGCTGTCTTTACAAGAACTGGCAGTAAACTTGTATACGGTAAACATGTACCTCTGGCTTATTTTATTACCCAGGTTATTATCAACAGACGAGTACCTGGATTCCTGTTGGCATCTTTAACTGTCACATAGTGCAGTTATCTCTATAAGACTTATTCCTGTAAGACAGATATCTGTAGGGCTTATTACCTCTATAGGGCTTATTAACTCTATAGGGCTTATTATCTCTATAGGGCTTATTATATCTGTAGGGCTTATTATCTCTATAGGGCTTATTATCTCTGTAGGGCTTATTATCTCTGTAGACCTTATTATCTCTAGGGCTTATTAACTCTATAGGCCTTATTATCTCTGTAGGGCTTATTATCTCTATAGGGCTTATTAACTCTATAGGCCTTATTATCTCTGTAGGGTTTATTATCTCTATAGGCCTTATTATCTCTAGGGCTTATTATCTCTGTAGGGCTTATTATCTCTATAGGTCTTATTATCTCTGTAGGGCTTATTATCTCTGTAGGGCTTATTATCTCTATAGGGCTTATTATCTCTGTAGACCTTATTATCTCTAGGGCTTATTAACTCTATAGGCCTTATTATCTCTGTAGGGCTTATTATCTCTGTAGGCCTTATTATCTCTAGGCCTTATTATCTCTAGGGCTTATTAACTCTATAGGCCTTATTATCTCTAGGGCTTATTAACTCTATAGGCCTTATTATCTCTGCAGGGCTTATTATCTCTGTAGGCCTTATTATCACTGTAGAGCTTATTACCTCTACAGGGCTTATTATCTCTACAGGCATTATTATCAACTTGCTGTATTTGTAGATTTCAGGAAAGCTTTTAACTTGGTGGATCATGAAATCCTTTTGAAGAAACTGAAAATCTACCAATGTGATGAAAGCACAGTTAGATGGTTTACTGCATACTTAAGTGAGAGAACACAACATGTTTATATAAATAATGTTCTGTCTGAACCTGGAACAATTAGATGTGGAGTACCACAAGGCTCAATTCTAGGTTCATTACTATTTATTTTATTTATTAATGACCTACCACTTGTACTAAGGGACTCAATATCATCTACAGATCTCTATGCAGATGACACAACATTGTCAGACATCCAAAACACAAAGCAAGAACTCGAAATTTTTTTACAGGATGCCCTAAACAAACTGGACAACTGCATGGTGCACATGCAATGGCATGGTGGTAAATACTGGTAAAACTAAAATATTACTCATCTCAACATGGCAAAAAAGGACAAAACTTGATAGTGATGAACTATGTCCGACATGGAAGGATAGAAATTTGCAAATGGTCTGTCATGATAGACTACTTGGTGTTTTGGTAGACAATAACCTATCATGGACTGAACATATCCAACATATCAGTAAAAATGTCAATTCAAGTTTATGGCTTCTCAGTAGGATAAGACATTTTCTCCCTGAAAGGCACAGAAAACTATTTTACAACAGTTACATACAACCCTATTTAGACTACTGTAATACAGTATGGGGTAACTCAAATAATAAAAACTTGGCAAAGCTGGCACATCTTCAAAAAAGAGCATTTGGGCTAATATCAATCCATAAAGAAAGCAAGGAAAATTTAGCTGGTAAGTTAAAAATATTACCTATTAAAGACCGAATCTGTTTGAGAAAAGCCAAATTAATGTACAGGATATCCAATAATAGTGCTCCTGAATATTTACAATCGCTATTCAAGTATAGGCTACCTGGTAATACTCCCGACCTGCGATCCATGTCTACCAAACAGTATAAAATTCCCAAACCAAATAAGAAATTATTTAAAAAAAGTTTCCAATACTCTGGAACTTTGCTCTGGAATAGTATTCCAGTTGAGATTAGAAATTTCCTTCTTCCAAACCCAGTATATCCAGTGGCTTCAGAGATGCAGCTAAAATAAATAAATTCCTTTGTATGAGGGCCTCAAGGTAGATTAGTTCTTAGCTAATTGTGTTACCCTCTTTAAATAAAGTCAAATAAATTTCTATAGGGCTTATTATCTCTATAGGGCTTATTATCTCTATGGGCCTTATTATCACTATAGACCTTATTATCTCTATAGGCTTTATTATCTCTATAGGGCTTATTATCTCTATGGGCCTTATTATCACTATAGGGCTTATTATCTCTGGGGGCCTTATTATCACTATAGACCTTATTATCTCTATAGGCCTTATTATCTCTATAGGGCTTATTATCTCTATAGACCTTATTATCTCTATAGACATTATTATCTCTATTGGGCTTATCTCTTTAGGCCTTATTATCTCTATTGGGCTTATCTCTTTAGGCCTTATTATCTCTATAGGCCATATTATCTCTATAGGGCTTATTATCTCTATAGGACTTATTATCTCTATTTGACTTATAATCTCTTTAAGACTTAATTATTTCTATAAGACTCATTATCTGTGAGTAGTGATGTCAAAATTTTAGGAAACTTCTACAGGGTACCCGTGGATCCTAACAATATTGTTTACCAGGGTACCCAATAAAAGGGAAATTGTATTAAATGTAAACCTGAACTGCCTTGTTGTAGGTTCATACATACAAATCCCCAAGAGAGGTATAAGGATAATTATTACTAATATATGGGGCAAAAAAGCGTAATCTGAGCATAAAACGAGCAATCCATATATTACTTGCTATAGGCTAATTACAGAAAACTATGAAAAACGTACATTTATTGTTGCCATTTACCTGTATCTGCAGTTAAAATTCTTGTCACAAAGTGGCTAAATCCATGTGGATTAGTAGTTAGTACAGGAGTATTGACACAAAAGAAATTGATAAATTATTTATGGATAACACTCATTTTAAGTAGTCTTCATGTCTAACTTTTGCAAATGGTCCTTAAGTCCACAAGTAAGGACTGCTGTAACATATCACTGTCAAATTCTTATTTAAAAATTGTAAAGTGCTATTGATTTGTCCTTTTCCCATTCAGCATGCTTTTAAATTTAACAAAACCCCTCTTCTCTAACATTTTTCAGTCATATAACATCCATAAATCACATTGATACAGCCCAGGTATCTTGATATCTGGCAGCATTTATTTTCAGTTTATACTGGTCCGCTACATATGGGGGTATCAAAATAGAATGAATCTGTGACAAGTAGTTTCACATTCAAGAAACCCATCTGTTTCCTTGGGACTATTTCATATACAGTTACTATAAAATGAAAATAAGGAAATCAGACGAGAGAGATCAAAGGAGATCAAACGATAAACATAGGGGCTTGTATTGTTGCTTGCAATTTAATGATCAGTCATATATGTACTATATAATAATACAGAGGAGGACACTTCTTGTTTCTCACATGACCCATTTAAGAATCTGCACTGATATTTCAAGCTAGATTGCACATAGCATAATAAATTTTGTACCAGTGTTTAGCTCAAGCAATCAACTTTTGTCCAAAGTGTGGCTCACTATCATACCTTTAAGGAATGCCAGACCATTTGCCCATGATACTACTCAACTTGGCCATGATCACACCAGCTTAATATGAAAGTGTGATGTGCTGAATAAAATACTGCCTTCTCACTGGCCAACTGAAAATAAATTATAAATAGGTGCTGTACATCATTTTCCTGTTGGCCAATGAGAGGGCTGTATCCCATTCAGCGAGTTGCACTTGAATTTTAAGTGGACACAGTCATGGCCATGTCGAGTGGTAGCATGGGAAAGTGATCTGGCATTTCTTAAAGGTATGATAGTAAGCCAGACTTTGGACAGGCTGCTTGAAATATCAGAGTTGATTTTTAAATAGGTTGTGTAACAAAGGAGAGAGGTGTCCTCTCTAGTATTATCTATTATATATATATATATCACAAGTAAATCATAAGCAATGATACTAGCCCCTGTGACAATGAATAAATGTGCAGCGGCGAATAGTCACATGACACGAGCCTCGAACTGTAATCATTATTCTGTGTCTTGCTCATTCCTGATGACTGATCTGAACTTGGAAAGATGTTTCTTTTTTTTTTTTTTTAATTTTTAATGGGTACCCAGTTGCTTATTACCCAGGTTATTATCAACAGGCAAGTATTTGAGTACACATTGACATCAATATCGGTGAGACTTTTTCAGTCTAGAATTGATATCTCTGTAAGACTTGTTATCCCTAAGATTTATTATCTCTGTAAGACTTTTTATCCCTAAGATTTATTATCTCTGTCAGACTTGTTATCTACATGCAATGAAGTTAGATTGGCAGGGCTCTATATTAGTGGTAGCAAATGCAAATGTTGTTTGTAGTTTATTCCACAGAAAACAGAACATCTGGCAGTTGAAAATTTTGATACTGTTCAGCTTTTTCCTGCCAATCATTTTCATTTACAACTTAAAATATTTGTCCATGTCTTTGTTTAATCTCGGTCACTAAAACAACAATCATGATGCCCTACATAGCACAATATTTTGTGTGAAGGTACTGCTCGAACGCTTATCTTCTAACTTGATGTACAATTTTTGGGTCAGCTACCATACATTCTAAGTGGTTGCCTGGAAGTCTTGGGAAATTACTTCATGATCTGAGATGATAATTTTAAGGACCTTCCTGATAAAGTCATTGGAACTCTATTGTAATCATGTCTGTTTGTCAGCAGCTGAGCATCTGTTGGTCTGTCAACAGTTTGATTTCCACAAGATAATCTTTCTGGGAGATAATAGATTTTTACCAAGTTTGGTAATCAGTTATAGAGGAATTCAGTTTTCAGCCATCTGCATCATCAATAGGGGACTTAGAATCCATGATTGCCAAATTTCCAAAAATTTTTTTGTTGCTGCAGCTTGACTTGACCTTGAGTTGTTGGATTCAGCTAAATATGGCATGAGCATCATTGATGAAATGTAAAAGAAATTTCTTTTCCAGCATTTTGGAAGTTATACCCCATTATTGTTCTCCTAACTGATTTCTGCAGCATTAATTTACCAATAATTCAATTTGAATGAATTTTGTATGCAGCTTTATATTGGTGAGATCTTGAATGAATTTGATTTCCATTTTCAATGAAGCTTTTTATAGAAATTATGGACCCTGCTTGCCAGACCTCCTGATTTGGTTTCTGCAACATAATTTTGCCAAGTTCTCTTGGATTTCAACCAAACTTTTAGTGTAGCTTCATCTTTCTGACAACGTAATTTTAAATCCAGTATTCTGTAACATTCCATTTCCAGCATTTACAGGAGTTATGCCTTCCTGATTGTCCTCCTGGCTTTTGTTACTGCAGCATTTTTTTAAATCCAGGATTGCTAGGTTTCAGTTCAGTGTGGCATTTTCTTACCAGTGATCGTTAGGTTTCAGTTCAGTCTGGCATTTCCTTACCAGTGATTGTTAGGTTTCAGTTCAGTGTGGCATTTCCTTACCAGTGATCATTAGGTTTCAGTTCTGGGTGGCATTTCTTGATCAGTAATTGCAAGGTGTAAGTTCTGGGTGGTATTTCATCATCAAGGATTGTTAGTTTTCAGTTCTGCATAGCATTTCCTTACCAAGGAGTGTTAGGTTTCAGTTCAGTGTGGCATTTCCTTACTGGTGATTGTTAGGTTTCATTTCAGTGTGGCATTTTTCATCATCAAGGATTGTTAGTTTTCAGTTCTGCATAGCATTTCCTTACCAAGGATTGTTAGGTTTCAGTTCAGTGTGGCATTTCCTTACTGGTGATTGTTAAGTTTCATTTCAGTGTGGCATTTCCTTACCAAGGATTGTTAGGTTTCAGTTCAGTGTGGCATTTCATTACTGGGGATTGTTAGGTTTCATTTCAATGTGGCATTTCCTTACCAGGGATTGCTAGGTTTCAGTTCAGTGTGGCATTTCCTTACTGGGGATTTTTAGGTTTCATTTCATTGTGGCATGCAGCTTTAGATTGACGAGACTTTTAAAGAATTTCATTTCTAGTTTCATGACATCATTTACAGAACCTACACCCCATGATTGCCTGTCTTTCTGACTTTGGTTTCTGCAGAGTTACTTCACCAAGGTGTGTTAAATTTCAGCCACATTTTGGCATGCAGTTGTATATTAATGAGACCTTGAACAAGTTCAATTTTCATGTGATTATTTATGGAGGCTTTGTCCTCCTGACTTTGGTATCTGCAGCATAACTTTACCTAGGTTTGTTGGTTGTCAGTCGAATTTGTCAGACAAGTTTAATTTAGCATGTTTTGCAATATTCATTTGTTGGCTTTAAACCAAATTTGGAGACATGTACAGTCAAGCATTTGTTGCAATGTTCATGTTATTTTTAAACCAAATTTGGCAGATATGTACATACTAGCGTATATTGCAATATTCATTAGGTTCAAAAGAAAATCCTGAGTTGATAAGAAAACACAAAAGCAGTGGAAAAGTTAAATGTCAATGAAATTAGGATCCAGCATAGAATATTCCAGAATGAAGTCCTCTTCTGTCATACTTACTGAACCAAGTATTTGGAGAAGGGGGTGACCAAATTTGGCAGTTACTGAAAAAATCTTTATTCCAAATTAACCAAGGCAGTAATGGTTTGGCATTTTGCCCATTTCCAAATCTGTTACATCTAGTCATGAGATTTGATGGATGCATTCATGTTTAAAATTACTACTCAAAGCAGGTAAAAATAAGTCAATAACCTCTTAAAAGGGTGAAGGTTAGGGTTTGATTTTGGGATCTTGCAACAAGAGAGCAGACTAGATATGTCATACTGTGGAATTGTTACTGCTTGTATTAGTTTTGTATCAAAACTAACAATTCTTGCAGTTAATAAAAGCATTGGGGGCTGAAAATGTTTTTTTGCAATTTCTTCTTTGAGACTCAGATAGAAAAGGCTATTTGATGGGAAAGTGTAGTTGAGTGAAATCTTTCACACTTGGCACAGTTATTGAGATCAAATCAGTTTCTACTACAGAAACCCCACTTACCTGATATGCAGCATGTCATAGATTGTTAATGATTTCCCAAGTTGTCTATCCTTTTTACTGACTGTATCAATATCAGGTTTTTTTTTTCCATTAAAATTGTATAACCATTTTTCTTTTTAATGATTTCAAGAGACAGAAGTCTTAACCTGTTATTTTATGTCCCACCTCTCCCAGAATTCAAATCTCTGTGATGCACTTGGGTAAGAAGTGACATATCGCTGATGTCATAATGTAATGATCACATCATTGCAAGGTGCAAAGTAGGTATTTATTTTACAAAAGTTGTATCAAGCATTCAGGAGATTTTTAACTTGTCAGAGTTCGACTAAATAAAGATTTATTTAATCATTACTATATATACTCGAGCCCAGTTACAAATAACATAGACCAAGATCCGTTGCATATTATATTGGCAAATCAGGGTCTATGTTGTTTGTTTACTGATTGCTCCTAAGAAACGTTATAGACCTAGATCTACAATGACAGATCTGGGTTTGCAGTTTGCAGATGGACTCGACTTATAGGTGACTAGATATGGTATTTATTTCATCAATTTCATTTAATAATGGTGTATTTTCAGAATTTGTTGAACCACGAGAAGACTCAGGATCATGACGAGACATACTACTTGTGGGCAATGAGGTTCTTCATGGAGTTTTGCCGTCTGCACAGCAAACAGGTCGACCTTGTCAGGTAGGTTAATACAGAGGATGGTATTTACGCGTGTATAATGCATGCTGTCAGACTTGGATCTACCATCACATCAGCAGATCAGTGTCTGGGTCATAATTTTTCAGCGGATTACTTCCCATTACAGCTTGGTAAATGCCACTACCACCATGAGCTGAAATCTGCTAGAAACTGCCAGAATGGCTTTTTCTTGATGTAACTTTGCTTGCTGAAAAGTAATTGATAAAATTTAACATTATGTTCTTAAGCTAGCCTATCTATTGCTGAAATAGTAAATCTATGGATCTTTTCATTTCATTAAAATTCATCACTATATTAACTTAAATGATGATTGAAAACTAGGTTAATCCTGGCTGAGAATAGTTTGTACATGCAGTGGCATTGACAAGATGTTGTCTGCATTGTTAGTTATATTTATGATCAGATAGCACAGTCTGCAATGCACTCGGGTGTTACCTCATAAAGCCACTCACAATGTTAATAAGGTCATGAATCCAATGTAAATATTGTTCTATCATTGCTACTTTTTAAAAAATTTGACTTGATTTTCATTCTTGGCTGATGAAAACCAATTTTAATATTATTTTCAGATCATTATTTTGTGTTTTATATACAGCATGCACTATTATGGCACAGGTTTGTTTAAGCATACCTCAATAGAAGTTACTTATAACTGGTTTTTGTGATGCATTGTGATAAGGGAGCACATTCTTGCTTTGCTAGCTCACACTGGCATTATCATTACTGGTTGACATTATTTGTTTGTGTGTGTGTGTGTGTATATGCACAGGGATCAAGCTAGACTTTAATTTTAAGGAGAAGTGACTTCTCCTTTTGGACAGAACATATATATTTTCAGCATGTATGTATGTTTTCATTCTCTTGTTTGAATTATGCCCTCTATTTCTCAGTATGTATATCAGCATATTAACATTGGTTTTAAACAAATATTTTATTTTCAAGTAGAAACTTTTTGAGTTGTATGTATATTATCAACACATTTTGTATGCATATGAAAATTATCATATTCATATGCAGTGTATTTTGGCCACATGACTTAAGAGCACTGTAGAAGCTATACATTGTGATGAATTTTGACTGATAGGAGTAACTAGATTTCCATATTGTAATTACAAGTTAGTTAAAATGCTTAATCAACTACCCTTAAACAAAATTTTTTTTTTTACTTTATGGAAGCTCACTATAAAATGACAGTTGAAAAAAATTTGTAAACTTGTTTGAAACAACCCATATGACATGTACATGAGAGCAAATACACACCTGTCTTCATACCATTATGTTCGTCTCAATTTCTTTGTTGCCGATCAAACATTACCTCAACTATTCATAGATGACAGAATGAAGCATTAAGGTTGGTATGTGAATTAACCAAAAACTTGTTTTCCAACCAAATTGAAATAGCCAACATGTGAGTGTATGCACTATTTTTAGAAAAAGGGCTTTGTTAATGTAACCATTCACATTCTAGCTTCGTTACAGCAGTCCATTGATAGCAGTGCAAATTTTACTGTTTTATTATTTGTCTATGTACATGTAGTAACGTCAGACATTTGTTGAATAGTGTTTGCTTCACTGCTTTTTGTCAGTATTTTGTAACAAAAATGAGTGAAAACAACTTTGACCTTACAGCACTTCTCAAATTCCACAACATAGCATCGTCCCTTATGTTGGAACCTACATAACTGCATTTTTATGCTAAATCTTGAATAACATAATCTTTAGGTGTTGCTTTCTATGAGTTGAATATTTTTGTTAATATATTTGCTAAAATGTTTACAAAAACAGACACTCTAACAGAGGGGTACTTCCTAGATACAGCGATGTCTGCCATTATTTCCCCCTGACAGGTTCACTTATGGTTTCAAACTGATTTATGAAGAAATTAAAGCACACACGGCAGTTAAAATCTTCAGGTCACCAGTTCTGTACTTAAAACACAAATTGCTATTTACATCCTATTGTGTTTTGAAACACAAATTTGTATGTTTTAGTTGTCAAATGATAACTTTCGGAAATTAGCCAGTGATGGTTACTATAACTAGAGACATATATAACACATCTCTGCTGTAATTTACTCGGGAGAAGGTTAATGGTTAATCAGCTATCAAAGCACATGTCTGTGGATGTGCAAGAGTTTGTTTTGCTCATTTGAAATCATCATCAGCTGTTTGATGGCTTGATGCCATCATTTCGCCTTGAGCTACAACATAACACCAGAAATAACTGGGTTAGGCGAGGGAGCATCAAAAAAATTCTATGGTCACTCAGTGTACATATAAAGAATCACATGGTGAAGCTGTTTTCACTTTACTTACAGAGAAAGGCCAAATTTTCATATTTGAGGTTACTTAGTCACGTTGCCTGGTAGCATGACCCCTGATATATATATATATATATATATATATATATATATATATATATATATATATATATATATATATATATATAAACGGCTGAGCTAGGTCCTGATAGTACTACATTGGAGTACGGCACCAGGGATGAGTACGCTTCTTATCAGCTGACTAAGTAGGGGAGAATAGAGTAAACTCGAACTCTTGATTTCTTTTCAACCATAACACAAGATGATTCATTTATTAAGAAACATTGAATAAAGTCAGTTCATAACCATGACAGTCTTGTTGTTTTGTGCACCAAGCCAAAATACTATCATTGTCTTGAGGTACAGTGTATGATAATTTCGCAGGTTACACATTAGCACTATACTATTAGTTCAATATATTATTACTTCTTTTGATGAATGAAAATTACATAAGAGTTACCATATTTGGATTTAGTTGCAATGAAGTTTACTACAGAAGAGAAAATATGACTTGATTGTAATATGTGAAATGTAAAATCTGCAAGGAAAAACACTTGACTTCACACTTCAACTATAGCATAATACTTATTTGAAGTGAATTGATATAGATGGAAGTAAATTGGCTGTCAAGTCAGTGAGGAAAACACTCACAATGACTTAGACAACTAGTAAATTATAAAATAGAAATTTAAGTGAATTATGTTTTTATAGATTGCTAGATTAATCAGGTATTGTTGAATTGAATTTGGAATGTCAAGTCGGTGAGGAAAACACTCACAGTGACTTAAACATTCTATTTCCCTAAGAACTTTGTTGGACCTATAGTTTAAGAAAAGGAATTATATCTTTGTAATGTAGAGAAACTTCTCTGTATGTCTTTAGCTTCATAAAACTAATTAAATAAAAAAAAATAAATAAATAAATAAATAAAAGTATTGGTCTGTGAGGACAACACTCACTTGACCATATAACTGAGGTTCAAATAACAAATGATATAACAATGCGACTAGAATGCATATAATTTGGAAGAGAGAAAGGAATTAAAACTAAAAGAAAATAAATTCCTTAAATATTGATTTGTGCTTAAATAAACTTTAACTAAAAATTTACTTTCAAAATATTGCTTAAAGTTACATAACTCTATAATAAACTAAACAAAACAAAATAAAAACAAAATAAAAAAAAGTAAAACTCACAATAACTGTGATGTACCTAGTTTGATTGCCGCTAGCTGACTGAACCCCTACAAGCAGCCCACAAAGCCTTATATACTCCTGACAAAACCCAGTGCCCACAACGCCCACAAAACCCACAGTTCTAACAAAACCCACAAAACCCACAACGCCCACAAAACCCACAGCGCCCACAAACAAGCATGAGCTAGTATTGCATGTGTATATTTAGTCAATCTTCACAATGATCATTCATAGAAATTACCAATTTGATATTTTACACATTGTTACATTGCGATTGTGTTGCCCTAAGAAAAGGAAAAAAAATCAGTTTTGTAATTCGTGGCACATAACGTGTTATGCTGTTGCTGATAGCAATGGTTTGGAAACTGTTATGCACTGTTACAATATTACCGAGGTAGACCGCATGACAGGGCAGTCAACATGTGTATGTATCAAAGAAATAAGGGAGAGAAAAGAAAAACCAAACTTAAATGCGATGATGTGTACAAATGAAACATCAGGGGCTATAAACACATTGAGTATGTACCGTACAGTCTTAAACGGTTATCTAGAAATAGTCATTAATCAAATTATCAAGGATGCCAGCCGTCGGCATTGATACTCCCTATTTCCGCTAACTCAAAACATATAGACTATACCAGCTAACAGTTAATCGATGAAGTAGACAAAACAGAGGATCCTAGAAAATATTAATGTCAACTCATTTGAACAATTCACTGGTAATGCGCTAAAAAAAAAATCGAGACTGAATTGGGTGGCTTGTATGGTGTTTACCGTATACAAGCATGCATACCTCACTCCCTAAATGCAGGTTATTACAATATATATATATAGTTTTGCCCCTCTTGTATGGCCACCCCTTCTGCACCGGGAAAGTGGCCTTATAAAACAGGTGGCCTTTCCAGAAGGGGGCTATATTTGTGAGATGTGTATATAGTAGGAAAGCTACATATAACTTAAAGCAGTTAATATCTTCATTTAATAGTAACATTAATTATTAAAATGTTCTTCTTGTCTTAAAAGCAGAGTTATTTTGAGGTTACATAAATTAATAGTTCTTTTATTCTTAGGCGTGAAATGTGAGTGGGATATTGTTGGCATTCATATTACAAAACCATTGAAAACGTTATTTAATCTTGGTACATACATTGTTTCATATTTAAAATTTTTCTCTTCCTGTTTACTCCATTTTCCCACTACTAGAGAATATTCTCCTTATCTTTTATGATCTTGTTTATTTGAGTCTTCCCAACATAAAATCTTTCAGCAAGTAAACTCTTCCCATTTTCGTCAAGTCAAATAACTTTTACTTTTTCTTCTAAAGTATTATTTCTTTGTTTACGTGATGACATGTTAAAGTTTTGTAATGATTTATTCCTATCCTGCTAATTGTACAGTACTGCAATTTAATTTTGCAGACGAAACTTTTGTACATGAAAAACCTTGTTATAAAGGAAGTGATGCATATACTGTCACATGATTTTTCGGTCTTTGGTACCCTGTTTTGTTCAAAGTTGATTGTGTGTATGTTAATCTTCAAAATCTATTTTTAGCCTGTCTGACCATGCTATGATATTGACAATTATGTCCATCGTAATCATCAATTAAAGAAAAAAGAAATTCCGCTGTGAAGCCCAAAGCTCTATCAAAACAATGCTGACACCATTTCTATCCGACCATGTTATGATCTTGACAATTACGTCTGGTTGTAATCGTCAATTAAAAGAAAAATCCGATGTGTGAAGCCCAAAGCTCTATCAAAACATTGCTGACCCCATTTCCTGCAAATGTCTGCCTTAATGATATAATAACAACAATAGTGGTACATGTACTTTAGCCAACACTTCTTTCAGTAACGAAAACCTGACATCTGTAAAGCGACATCAGGAAAGATAATCAGATTACTTATCTTACTGTAATTAAATATTGGTTTTGGACACATATTAATAATAAAATGTGTCCACTTGTGAGGGGTAAATTTCATATTTGTGTACTAATATGTTGGCCGCTGATCGTGTTAGAGGGGTGGCCTTTCTTAAGGGGTACTTCTGAACACAAACACGTTGGTATCAAGCGATTCTGGCCATAAAGAGTGGGTGGCCGCTGATCAGGGGGGCTGTTCATGAGGGGGGCCACTGTGTATATGTGTGTGTGTATGTATGTATATGTGTATATATATATATATATATATATATATATATATGAGAAAGAGTAAGGAATTAAATCATAGCATGGTTCAGAGGTACCTTTGTTTATTTTCTGTTTTCCAGTGAAACCATGTCTGTGCCAAGTTTTCATTACATCCAAGTACAGTTATTTACCTACTATGAGATGATCATGATGGAGAAAAAGGAGGCCATCATTTGGGGAAACAGGTATGTTTTAACTACAACGAATACCAAAAGGAAAGTTGCAGTATTATGAACCATTTTATTTTTATCACTGTTGGTAATGTGTTTATATTTGTTACTTTTATTATTATTATTATTATTATCTCATTGTATATCATCCATTGTGAGTAGTGCATCGTCTATTGTTCTTCGTCCATTCCTAATTGCTATTTACAACTTCTTCTCAAAATCACTGAAATTTGAAAGAAAGCACCTTGTCATGATTCTCTTTCAAATTTGGTAAAAATGCTGCTGATCTGCTATCAGATATGGCCAGCATTATTAAAAATAGAATTTGAGAGGATGCATAACGACTTGAAGGTATTTCAGATTTGTTGAAATGATACAGATCCACCATCAATATACCTACCATTATGAAAAGCAAAAACCTTAAAATAGTTTCTCAAACACTGCTCAAAAGAATTTGACCTAGTTTGATGAAATGTATCCTGGTGTAAAGGTCTCTTAAATTTTTCAAGACATTATTCCATTCCATCTTGAAGTGTTGATGCTATTTAAATCCCCAACCCCCACTTTAAACAACTTTTTCTCAAATATCACTAAACAGAATTTTACCAAATTTGACAAAGCTTCCTAGAGTGACAGTCTTTCAAATTTCTGTTCAAAAGGTGCCAATCTGCCATCAAATATAGCCACCCTTATCAAAATAGAAAAACCTTCTAATGACTTTATTCTCAAAACGTGCTCAACGAAATTTGACGAAAGCCAGTATCATGTAATGTTTTGTAAGTGTATACTTTAAGGGTGCGATTGTGAACAGAAATCCATCAGGAGGGTAATGAGGTAAATGTGAACAGAGATCCAGCAGGAAGAGAATGCTTCGATAGTCTAGTGGTTAGAGCATCCGCCACAGATGTGGGAGGTCATGAGTAGAACCCTGGCTGAGTCATACCAAAGACTTCTAAAAATGGTACTAACAGCTGCCTCCCTTGGTGCCCAGCATTAAGAGGTTAGTGTTGGGACTCATTGGCCTGGTGTCGGGATAATGTGACTGGGTGGGACATGATGCTACATGTCTGCGGCATGATGTCACAGTGCTAGACATCACTATAAACTGCCACACTGCAGACATCGTAGCAATATGGCTGAAAAATTGTTAAAGCTACATTAAAAATCCAAATCACAAACACACACATCATTGTTGTAACATTTCATGATACCAGACTGAAAGAAATTTGTCAACTAATGACAGCAAAAATCATTTAATATGAAATCCATTGCCTCATGTTTTAGAGATATTTTATAAGTTAAAAAATGTTGCATATTTCAATTTTAAGATTCTTGGTTTTCCATAAAAATTTCAGGGCTCACCTGGCACTGAAGGCCTACCAGGAGTTGCTAATGACATTAGATTCCATGGACCGGTCGGGTAACCCACAACTAATGGAGAGTTCCAGGATCATGAAGAGTTAGTACACTTTATATTGAATTGCAGTCTTATTAAAACTTTATGTCAGCTGTTGTCTTGCTACATATTGGATTGGACCAAGCATCACAGCTATTTACATTTACTGCTTTCACAGGTAAAACAGCTTGCATTGGGAAATTCATCAATTGTGATAAAGAAATTGATAAATTATCACTTTCAAATTTGACCAAAAAAGCAAAATTTCAGTAAATAATTTTTAACACATTTTGACTTGAATAAAAGTGGTTTGTCACAAGATGTACATTTTCTTTTAATTTTTTTCAAACTCGACCCTTATTTTAATGACACCTGCATAGAAATGGACAAATGTTTGAGGTTCGCTGATTGTCCTTTATACACAGGTTTCACCATACTCTGATTCTGAATTCAGTCCACCATTTTGGAATGTAGTTCTTTTTTTTGTTGTGTGAAACTAATTTTTATTATGTAATACCTACTGCTACTGTTGCATTGCTTTCTGTTTTGGAACTCAGTTCCTTGTCCAAGTTACATGATTCCTACTTCCAGTTAGTATTGGAAGGTTCTAGAACTCAAAAGAACAAGATCTCAGTCTGACTTGTGCGTCAGAGACCAAATGTGGAATATTCTCTTTCATGATAAAATGTTAGATGTGCAGAGTTTTCAGGGTTCCCACGCTACCGGGAAATCAGGAAAAAGTCAGGAGAAATGATAATTTTTTTCCCGACCGTGAAAAGTCCTTGAATTTTGCAAATATTGATGAAAGTTGGGGAAAAACCCAGGAATTTTCCGGCACCATGTGATGCCCGAAACAATCACGTAACTGAGTCATAACTAAACTGATCGTGACTTAAATTTATCGAGTTCTAACCAGTATATTCAGAGTGCAGTATGGATCATTTGGGTGCTTGTAGTAAACATATATGTCGAGTCAGTCCAAACGCTCAGTGGATTAGATTCGTCTAGTTGACTTTTATTTTCAAAGTCAGCTCGATATCCGTATCTTTCCTTACATGAAAGGTATGAAAACCAGTCTAGCATCACAAGAGGCCAACATGGTAGTGGCAAAGCGTAGCCACTTACCGGATGGCCTAGCAAACTTTAAACGTTGTTAGATCAAGTGATACATGCATGAAATCGATATGAAAATTACTTATTTTCTCAAAAATTGTGAGTATTAAAATCATTATGTCTTTAATCTGCTGAAAGACAAGATAAAACTATGGTGTTGATGAAATGTGACCTGGTACTCACGTTTGCATTGCTGGTCGCAAGAGTACACAAATTGAACCAGATTTTAACCAGATTGTTTTAAGGAGATTAGGTTGTTTAAAAAATCTTGTTTGGGATTTTATTGGCACAGATAAGTTCAGGGTTAAACTCTTTTCATTACAAGACAAGATTCTAATTATCTGCATTTTTTTTTTTTTTATATACTGTAGTAGGAAATGTATTCTTTAGAATTAAAGGTTTGAAAGGAAACAACTAATTTGTGTTCATTATGTTGTTCCCACTTAGCAACATAATGCAGGTCAGCAGTTAGAATTTTTATTCTGTACATTGAAATGACTTTACATGCCAATTTATAGGAATATGATCAAACTTGTTTCGTGTGATACATTTTGTGGTTTTGTACATGATCATCTTTTCTGACTTAGATGTTTTGGAGAGTCTTGAAAGAGAAACATCTTTAGATTTAGAAAATGCATTTTTTGTAATCTAAAATGTTCTTTAATTCTATTCAGTAATGGTCATATGTGAACCTTGAAAAAATTAATTTCATCCTGGAAAAACCCTGGAAATTTATCTTTAGAAAAGCTTGGGAACCATGAGTTTTGCTCATTGAAAAGTGCTTTTGTTCTTTTTTTTGAAACTTGTTGTTGGTATTCCACCTATCTTTTTGTTTCAGTGAAGTGTTGGTCTCCTCAGTTCTTGCTAAAATTTGAGTGTTATCTTTACCCTTTTTTATTTTTTTGGCACCTTAATTTGTCAGTGGAGTTGTAGTTAATTATATCCCCTCCAGGTTAGTATCATGTACAGTATTTTGTTGCTTATGTTTATTTGTTGTATAAATTTATTTCTCAAAGTGTAAGGATGATAAGGCGTCATGAGACACAGTTGTCCAGTAGTTGTCATATTAGTTTCCCATCACCCTACACCCTCCAATAAATACATTTCAAGGTGATGGGCTGAATTCAGAATCAAAGTTCAGTGAAATCTGTGTATAAAGGACTCTCAGAACTACCACTGCCAGTTTGTCCTTTTTGTGCAGGTGTCATTTATATATAGGTTGAGTTTGAAAACTATTTAAAGAAAATAAATATGTGATGAATGAATTTTATAAAATGTAAAATGTGTAGAAAATTCTCTATTTACTGAAAGTTTGCTTTTTATCACATTTCAAAGGGATGATGTATCAATTTCTTGTCTGCAGTTGACGAATTTCCCATTGCATATGATGGTGGCATATTTGTTAAGTTCTTGACCTGAGAAAGCAGTTGTTGTCCGTAGGTGTAATTGTTGGATCATTCCAATTATTAGGCAAGCTGACAGTTGGATGAAAGTGTTTCGAAGTTTTGGTTGTCACTAGAAAGTTTGAATTGAATTGAATTTGAATTCATTTGAAGCAAGTATCTGTTTAAGCAGTATCTTGGAGTCTTTTGAAAGAATTTTGTGTTTATGTAACAAATCATTTGGAATTCTCTTGTTGTTGTGACAAGTGGTTGGTTCTCAATGTAGGTTGTGCAGATCTGACAGCCCTGTAAACTTGTTCCTCATAGATCTTCCTAATCTGAATTTATCTTTATTATTTACTATATGGCTTACCATCATTATTATTTGTGATTTTACCAAATGAACTTTATGGCAACAGAAAATTAATAGAGTGCATATGAGATGAATCGATTGTGATGTAAGGACATGGCAACTTTTGAAACTCAGACTATTATTGTGAATGTTTTTATAATTTTAAAAAATACTATTAAATGCCACCCACTCAGTGGATTTGATTGATTGATTGACTGTGGACTTTACGATGCAACAGTACTTCAAGACTATATAGTGCCACAAAAAAATTTCCTGAGAAAAAGAAGTCAAAATGACCCATTATAAAAGAGGGATAAAATTACAAAAACGCAGTGGCAATATGGTGGAAATATATGAGTGTTCCCAAACAACAAGCAATGTTATTGTTCTTTATAAATTGCAACAAGTTGACAAAAATAAAGGGGCCCTCTAGTGGATGACTGGTCTAAAGCGCTCACTGTTATGGATCACTACTATCTCACCTCTCTCTGCATGGGTTCGAGTCTTGGACACGGCCAATGTGGGTATGTGAGAAAGCTTGCCAGTAGTTTCTTGTGGGTCAGTGGTTCTTTCTGGAGTTTTCCTGGGTTCTTCTCCACCATTTATACTGGCTGCAATGTATAGCCTATCGTGTACTGAAAAATGGCGTTAAACCCTGCAACAACAACAAAAATAAATAAGGGTGATTAACACTACAAATGTTCATTAAAAATAACTCAAAATAAATACATTTGCACACCAGCTAAAGTTTTTAATGTTGAGTTTCTTCAAGAAATTTAAAATACAAGACACATTTGTCACATCAGAAAGTTCCTTCATGTGTTGAACGTTGTAGTAATGACTGCAGTTAGGTTGGAGATGTAAACAATCTATCATAAAGTGCTTCACAGTAAAGGGTTCATTGGAAGAAATGCGTTTGGATTGATTTTCACCTTTAAGTGGATTTAAATACAATTTTCCTATATATTTCCATTCATTTCGTACATTCATTCAAGACACATGAAAATAGAGTTCACCTTCCTTTAAGGTTGTTAGGTTCTGTAAAATGTATGCTTACTGCTTAAAATGACATGATCCTTACATTATGATCGCACTGTTCTGTTTATTGTAGCACTACAAATTCTGGGAGAGATTGGATAAAAAAGAAAAATACTTGTACAGTTTTATAATCTCAATAACAGTCAGGTGAAAGAAACTGATAAAGGCAATGAAAAGTTTACAAGGCATTAGGAAATTGTTAGAAACTTATGAAATGGCATAAATCAACCTCAGGCTTTCTGTTGCAGAAAACCAAAAAGACCTCAATAATTGTGTTATGCTGAAAATTCAACTGCCAACATACCTTTTTCTTTGTGTATTGGATGAATTTTTAAGTTCTCGTTCAGCTATTATTTGATGTGCAGTTAGTGATGGGCACCCTACTTTTCTATGTAAAGACTCTTCTGTGTGAATAGATATTCAACTATATCTTTGGAAAGAAAATGCAAACAAAATCTATACACTTTGAAGTGGTTTTGGATTGCTTCCACCCATGACATAAATATGTATATACTTTTTTTTATTTAAGTTAATTACTCCAACATTTCACAAGTGTTTATTACTAAACAAAGGGATTGATAAATAGTGTTCTAAATAAATAGGTACCATTGATATCAAGGTGTCCATGAAGACAAACACGGTACTCTAGCTTCTGGAGGACACAGATACTTTTTTAACTGGGGGCACAATAATTGGATGCCTTTTTTGAGACATTTTATGACAAAAGTTCTTGTTTATAAACTTGTAATGCACTCAATGCTGCTCCCTAGTTTTAGCTTGCCTAGATAACTCGCAAATCGGCTTTCAAGATAGTGGCAGATGTGGATCCTATTTACTTCTATAGAAAATACACCCCAAAATAGGACCCCTTTTGCTGAATGACAATAAAACCAAAATCAACCTAGTTAAATAAAACTGTGATATATTACTCATTTTATCATTTAAAAAATGGCAGTTAGTGCCCAGAAATTCGAACCCAACATCATGAAAATTGCAACTTTTAATTCTGTTAACTTTTATTTTCCCAAAAGATCTCATAACAGTGTAAATAACAGTAAGTTAACTGCATGCAAATCCTACCTGTGTAATAGCTAGCAGTTATGGTCGTATGTCATGACAACTTATTTCAGAAGACAAATTGAACACGGTTATGAATATTATTAAATGTGACTTGATGAGCGGGTATCCTAATCATTGTGATCAATTCATACTTGATGCATGAAAACTTTCTTTCATAGATAGGGTTCATTATGGAGAATCAAGATCAAAAAGTTTCTAGTGTACTTAAAATTCCTGAATTGGCACTCAGAAGTTTTGCTCAGGCATGGGCAGCAATTTCAATTACTTTCAAAGAAATCACATCATCAGTATTTTACTTATAAAACTATATAGAATCATAAACAACACAAGTTTAAATGTTGTTTCTTGACATAATGTCAATTGTTTAAAAACAATTTCTTTTAAAACAATGATGCTAGAATGTCTCTGCATTCACATACCAAAGCAGTGATATAATACATGATGTTTTTGCAGTGGTGTGTTTTGACGTGTTTTTAACAACCTTTCAAAGATTGGTTATCTTGAAAATAAAGGTAATTTATATAGTAAAATGAAAAACTTTATCAGAAAGAAGCCATTTATTTACAAATATTCCCAGCATGATTGTAAAATGAATATTCACTGATATACAACTTTTCTTGAAAGACCACCACTTTTGCCAAAATTATGGTCCCTCAAGACAGGTGGTTTCATAACAGGTCATAAAGCTATATAATTGATAAATTTATATATGAGAATATGGTCTCTTAAGAAAGGTGGTCTCACATAGCAGTGGCATTTCAAGATAGGTTTTATTGTATATGAAATGTTTCCAATGAAATTATGTTGTGATACTAGTACCCTTCATTGTCCTTTATAAGTACTATATTTGCCAGCGTTTTAAGACGATACTTTTTGACCAGAAAATCTTAGCTTCGTCTTACACTCCAAATCGACTTATATATGGATTTTGTTATCCAAATTGATTTATCGTATGGCACATAATTTTTCGTATAGAAAAAATTCTCCAAAAGTACCCCCCAAAAATGTGTAAAAACATATTTCATTTTGGGGAAGAGATCGTGTATGAACAAATAAAGGACTCCACATTGAGGATTTGAAACAATTACATGATCGTCAGTATTAAAATTAACATATATCAGTTGTAATTGCGCTAAAGCAGCATGCATTAGTAGTAATATATGTTGTTTATAATATACATTGTTTAAATTTGATATGGGTGCATTAGAATTGAAAAATTAGAAGATGAATAACATGACAGAGATAGATATTGTATCACAATTTTCTTACTACCCCTCATGATCAAATAAAAATTATGCCCCATTGAGAGAGAGAGAGATGTATTTATGATTGTACGGTAATCTTTTATTGTTCACTTACTTGATGACTGTGATCATTCTTATGTACAAAAGTGCAGTACTGTATTCCATTATCAATTAAAACCACTAGGTAAGCAACTCCTAGCTTTAGTTCTCACTGCCACTGTTCACGAATCACATGGCTTTGTTGTGGTATGTACATGCTAATTAAGTATGCTACAGTTGTGGTCAGGTTTTCCAGAGTTTAACACCTGTTTGAGGTAAATATTTGGCAGACCAGATCAGATTAGTGAGGCTACCAATAGGGAAATGAGGCTAACCATGGGTATTATGAATATGGTACCATATAATGAAATGAAATGCCAGTGTTACTCGTGTAAATTTCTCAACCAGTGACATCTTTTGAACTTGCTGATAGGACTGACAGCAATTTAAAGTAACATTTTAAAGTAACATATAGTATGAGCAAAGATCAAAAACAATTGCTGCCTAAGTACAGGAAGAGTGCATGCATTTAAAAAAACTAATCTTATTTGTTGGGAATGGAGAGGTCTTAATACTTGCAAAGAAAATTAGACATCATGTGATATGATCATTCTTGGGATTTAACCTAGTAAATGGAGTCTATATGGATATAACTATTGTTAATATTCAAACCCTGAAGTAGTATGGTATGTATTGTCATAGTTTACATTTACTATTTAATTTTTTCATTTTTTTTTCTCTCTTTGACAAAAGCTTCAGCTAAAATGGGGCAATAAGGTGAAGAAAAAACCCCATAAAGACCTGGAATCAGAATGTCTTTCTCTCTCTCTCTCTCTCTCTCCCTCTCTCTCTCTCTCTCTCTCTCTCTCTCTCTCTCATATATATATTGGGTCATATTTTATTTTGATAATGAGTGCAAGAAGAAAAATGCGAGGGAATTAATATGCATCTCTCTCTGTATCTCTCCCCCACCCCCAAAAAGGAGAAAATTTTGAAAAAGCATTTTAACATCAATGATGTACTTTCCCTATTGCTGGTAATCTGAAATAGCATACATTGATACTTTTAATATTTATGAAACCGTAAGTTGTTATAGTTTAATTCCACACATCATCGCAAATTTTATCCTATCAGTAACTCAGTAAATTTTCAGGTCAGCACCATTATATGTAGCTAAAAGTACATAATACATTTAAAATACTTTGTGTGAAACAAATTAGGTACTTTTAGTTAACATTTATTGATCCAGACCAGAAAGTTTACTGAGTTACAGATAGGATAAAATTTTCGATGCTGTGAGGAACAAAGCGAAAAATATGAAGCGGAGGTATTGATCTGGCCTCGTCTTATACTCAGCATCAACTTATATATGGATGAAGGATGGAAAATTTGCCAAATATGCTCATTTGACTTATACTACGCATCGACTTATAGGCCGGCAAATACGGTATGTATTATTTATGAGCAGGTGTCCTTTATATGCAAGTTGTCCCATGATGCATGTATTTTCAAGCAGAGGCTTTTAAGGGATGATTGCTAAACAGATCTATATAAACACTGTATTTGCCAAGAATTGGACTTAAAACTGAATGAAGAAATTTCTCTGTCGGAATTACAGATAATAGTTCAAAGAATACCCATTCTAGCAAAGCATCAAATGGACCCTGATTTAGTCTTGGTCACTAAGCTTAAGACTCACTCTGAATGGCATGATTAACATCTTGATTAAAACAGTCCGGTATCATAAGTTTGTTTTGCATGTTCACAAAATACTGAATAAAATTTTTTAGTTTTATTAGCTCTAGTCATAGACCAGAAGAGCTTATTTGATGGTCTTCTGTCTTTTGTCCAAAGTCCATCTGTTAGTTAGCACAAGTTTGCTGTCACTAGTCCTCCTAAACTGCTTGGAGGATTATCATGAAACTTCACACACACATTCATCCTATGGTTTAGCAGGTCCTAGATGGAAACGGTGCTGCTTGCACATCAAGTATTGGAAATGTTATCGCTATTCCTCCTGAATGGATGGTCAAATCAACATGAGGTTTTTATTAAATGATTTGTCTCCTTGGTTCTAAATGAAAAGGGTCCTGATCTGTGGTTCAGTATGGTCAAGAAAGCAGCCCTCTTGAAAATCTTGTTGCCATTCCTCCTGAATGGATGGTCATATCAGCATGGGATTTTCACTAAAATCTTCATATGATGTCTACTTGATCCTAAATGAAAGTGGTGCTGATCTGGGGCTAATATGACTGCCACAGTGGCCAGCTTGAAAATCATGTTATCACTGAACTTCATCTGCATACTCATTTGTCCATCTCTCATCATACCTTAGTTTAGTTTTGTATTACTTAGCTGAATTTTTCAGGCACTAAGTTACAAGGTCTTGTAGTCAAGCTTAGGTTCAACCTGGAGAGAACTAAACTGGCATGCATAACTTGGTCACCATTACCTATATTTCACGCTTCGGCATCTGTGTAACTTTTGGCAGATGGTTAATGTGTCATAAAACATTTGAGTGTACAGCCATGTGGCTTTGTCTATGGATTCATTATACTTGATCATGACAACAAAAGTAAGTCCCTATGACCTACATGTCATGCATCCATGACTTTGAACTAAGATTTTGTCAGTTTTTCAGCCAGTCTTAACTGGTAAGGTTATGTAATTCTGTGCTATGTACAATATTTCCAAAAATAGGTCACTGTGACTTTTAGTTCATACTTCATTAACCTTTTCTAAGTTGGTTCTTTGGGACTGGTGTTTTGTGTTATATCGAATGTAGAGTTAGATGCATAGGTCTGTTTATTGATCACAGTTAGTAATAATCAGTGAAGTCCCCAAATAAAGAGTACAGTGTTTACATTACTTAATTCAACTGCTACCACTGTTTACTGAAATTGCTATACAAAATACCAACAATTTCAACATCATACACCACAAGCATGCAGGCTGCTTCTGGTTTGTTCCCAGTGGCATTATGTAATGGTGAATTGCAATGGTTGGTTGAAGTATTTGAAGAAATCAGTGGCTCAGACAAGAAAACCAGTGGAGGTAAATCGTTACTACGTAAGTGCCTTTGCAAAACATTGCATACAGTAAAATTGCGGGCAAAACTGCTTAGAATTGGACACTGTCATCTTGAAAAACATGGTTGATGTATGTTTGTGCCTCAAATTTGTCTTTACACAATATTGTACAAAAGTGATGTAGAACATGAAAGACACTTGAGTGGTAGCTATTTATCTTAGCTGGTTTTCTTGTCTGAGCAGTTCTAAATTTGTCAACACTTAATCCAATTTTTTAACAGATTGAGAGGGACTGATATTTCAAAATAATGTGGAAAAACCCAATTATCGGGCTGATGAGATAGTTCCTAATTAACTGTACTCTATTAGGCAAGCTGTGCATTGTTTGCTGTGTCATACTCAAAAATGAAATCTAGTAAAAAAACAAAATTCTTCATGATTTCAGGTAACATATTTTACATGATGGAATTCCGAGACATTTTCCTAACCATGTTACGAAGATTTGATGAGAACAGACAGTCCAGGTAAATAGGCTTGATCCAGGTAAATAGGCTTGATCAAGGTGAATAGGCTTGATCCAGGTAAATAGGCTTGATCCAGGTAAATAGGCTTGATCAAGGTGAATAGGCTTGATCCAGGTAAATAGGCTTGATCAAGGTGAATAGGCTTGATCCAGGTAAATAGGCTTGATCAAAGTGAATAGGCTTGATCCAGATAAATAGGCTTGATCAAGGTGAATAGGCTTGATCCAGGTAAATAGGCTTGATCCAGGTAAATAGGCTTGATCCAGATAAATATACTTGATCTAGGCAAATAGGATTGATCCAGGTAAATATACTTGATCCAGTTAAATAGGCTTGGTCCAGGTACATAGGTTTGATCCAGGTAAATAGGCTTGATCCAATTAAATATACTTGATCCAGGTAAATAGGCTTGATCAAGCTGAATAGGATTGATCCAGGTAAATAGGCTTGATTCAGGTAAATAGGCATGATCCAGATAAATATACTTGATCCAGGTAATTAGGTTTGATGCAGTAAATAGGCTTGATCCAGGTACATGTGCTTGATCCAGGTGAATAGACTTGATCCAGGTAAATAGGCATGATCCAGATAAATATACTTGATCCAGGTAAATAGGCTTGACCCAGATAAATATACTTGATCTAGGCAAATAGGTTTGATCCAGGTGAATAGGCATGATCCAGATAAATATACTAGATCCAAGTAATTAGGTTTGATCCAGGTAAATAGGCTTGATCCAGGTAAATAGACTTGATCCAGTTAAATAGGCATGATCCAGATAAATATACTTGATCCAGGTAAATAGGTTTGATCCAGGTAAATAGGCTTGATCCAGGTACATGGGCTTGATCCAGGTAAATAGGCTTGATCCAGGTACACTGATTAAGATAGGTGATAGAACAGAGGCTCAAAATTCCTTAAGCTTGAGAGCTATTTTCTCCATTAAAAGAAAGAAACTAGGGCTTGCATGAAGGGCTTTTAAATTCATGTAAATAATGTGAATTTAGAATCAGTTAAGACTCGTTACCAAAACGAAAAACTTGTAACAACTTGCAATGAAAACCTCTGAACAGAATTTCATCTGAAAGCCTTTAAAATGCCAATCTGCCATCACATATGGCTCCTGTTACAAAAAATAATTAAACCTTTAACATCTCAAAAACAGCTTAAAAGAAATTGACCAAAATTTGATAAAAACTATCCTGACTAAAGGCCTTTTAAAATTATAAATAAATGATTACAATCTGCCATCATTTATGACCACTAGTACTAAGAAAAAATATATAATTATTTTACATTAAACTTTACAAACTGCTGAACAGAGTTCGACCAACTTTAACAGAAATGATAAAGGTCCTTCAGAACTGGATTAATAATGCAGATGTGCCATCAAATATAGATGAAGATACAGAAAATGAGAACCCTTCGGACAGTTACTTTGATAACATTTGCAGTCAACAGTATTGAAAGAAATTCTTACATCTGCTTTTTGATCCAGATTTTGTGGCTCGCTCCTATTGCGTGGTTGAACAATTTCAACCCAACTTGGGCCTCTTGTTTTTCTGAAGGTCCTACCTGAAAGACCTGATTGAAACTACTCATCTTTTTCTGAAGATGCTGGAACATTTCTCCAAGAAAACGAAGCATCTAGTTGTGGAGAAGAAAAAAAGGAAAAAGGGAGGTAGAAAAAAGAAGCCAGAATCCAAAGGTATGTCTGGGACTCCAATTTGATACCAGTTAATTTTTATGATGTGATATTTCTGCTTTCTCTTTTTTTTTGTATCACTGCATTTTCACAAAAGCAGGGGTCATAATATTTGCATTTCTTGCCATGCATCTACCAAAAGATGTATTCATACAAATTTATTACTCTGTAACTGTTTATGCCATCTGAGATTTTAAAGTCAAGGTGAAATGTCTGCATTTTCATGTTGAATGGGTGGGTGGCGTGTGGCATGTAAAACTTATTTGGTCTTTTCATGATTGCATTTTGATATTTTGATGCAAAAATCTCATTTAGCTGATGGTCTTTTGTCAGATTTTGGTTTTCTGGACTCCAATTTCTGCATGTTTCACAAAAAAAGTTTATAAAAATAATTTCCTGAAATATACCATGTTTGTCATTTAAAAAAATAATATCCAGAAATATTCCCTTTTTGTCAGTATCCAGTAAAGCTGTCAAGATTTTAGAAAACTTCTACCGGGTACCTGTCTATCCTAATGATGGCTACCCATTGAAGGGAAAATTGTATTAAATATGTATAAAAATTAAGTCCGCATTTTTTTAAAATCAGACTATCCTATAAATATCACCACCTAATGTCATCTGGCACTTTCCAAGAATTCATCCTTATTGTCTGATAAAGTTCTGAAATCCTCCATTGTCTAGTAAATTATTGTAACACTTTGTTCATACAATTTGTGAAATCTACTCAGGGTTGCAACTTAACACATGTCACTTGTGCGGCAGGATCAAATAACCACCTGCTACTTGCCACTGTAACACACTTGCGACTCAAGCAAAGAGCTGTCATGTGGGAAAACAAGCTATGAGGTTAAGATCAATTATTTGCTGGAAGAGGCAGATCTCTGCTTGACAATGAAAAACTACATGTATTTGTGGCTTAGTCAAAAGGAGTGTCAAAGTTAAAAACAAAGTGAGTGCTGTCTTTACAAGCAGTGGCTGAAAACTTCTATATGGTAAACGGGTACCCTCTGGTTCATTTTATTACCTGGGTCATTATCAAATATTCAAGTACCAGAGTACCTGAATACCCATTGGTATCTTTAGTACCACTTCACTGTGACCTTTGTCCTCATGGTTTGAATTTTGGGCTCAGCCATTGTGGGTATGTGAGAAAGCTTGCCAGTAGCTTCAGATAGATTTATGTTTTTAACTGTGTTTTTCTGTGCTTCTTCCTCTACCAGTTATACTGGCCACCATGTCTGGCCTAACATGTACTGAATAATGGTGTTAAACCCACAACAACAACAAGTTCACTATCATTTGAGTAGCAGTGGAACATCTCTGCAGTATTCATTGAGTTCTTATTTCCAGGGTCAATGTCAGTATTTAAGGTTTCAGTAGCATTTTCTGCCACTTCCCATCTTGCAACAAGGGTTACATCTAGGATGTGCTTGTGAAAATCCTACTTAAGTTGAAAATTTAATGCATAATTTTGTAATCTGTGTGAGCATAATCACGCAAAAAGTAGGATTGGGCACAAATTTTCATAAATCTTGCCTGGTTTACTTCCAAGAAATGTAGAACTTAACAGTTTTGTTTCCTTTTTGAGTTGCTCTTATGGGCCACCATTCTAGTTGTTGAAGAGTGCTGGTAACCAGGGAGTGCCAGATTTGATTGAACTGCAATTTTTAATGAAACAAATATATGATTAGCTGAATGTGATTAGGCATATGTGTTTTATTAAAGAAATTGCACCCTTAGTTCAGTCAGACCACTCTGGTGGCCTAGTGGTTAGAGCGTCTGCCTCAGATGTGGGATGTTGCAGGTTCAAATCCCAGCTGAATCATACCAAAGACTTATAAAAATGATAATGACTGCTGCCTCGCTAGGTGCTCAGCATTAAGAGGTTGGTGTTAGGACTGGTGGGCCGGATATCAGGATAACATGACTGAGTGGGACATGATGCTACATGTCTGTGGCATGATGCCTCAGTGCTAGACATCATTATAAACTGCCACACTGCAGACATTGTTGCGATATGACTGAAAATATTTTAAAGCTACATTAAAAATCCAAATCACCCCCCCCATTAGTTAAGTCGACTTGGCATTCCTCTGATACCATTGGTCTTTTAAAATGTGAAATTGCATTCAACATAGATTAAAAAATGCAACCAGCCGATTGTGCATGGATTTACTCAAGAGGGATGAAGACATCAGACAAAATATAGCATGAATAAAGCAAATTAGCTGCACAACAGTATCACTATGGACTGTCAACTTTGGGAGATATTCTTGACAATTTGGCCTGCAGTTTTCCTGTTGATACTGTCAGAACAGAGCTCTTCAGCAGTTATGTCAGTTAGACATCGACCCCACTCCCCAATTCATTCCAGCAGATCATAATCAATGCCGTTGATGAATTGGAATGATTGATGTAGATGCTAATGATAATGATGATGCATCATACTTGGTAACCTGTATGGTAAGTCATAATTGCTGGTTGTACTTTCAAAGAAAAAGTCTATACCGGATGTGTTGTTGGAGATTCTTCATTTCAGTTGTACTTTTCATGTGACAAAGTTCAGACATTCAGTGCTGTTTCACAACTGAAGGATTGACATATGGGTGTTGGACTACGTTGTGGAAATAGAGTATGGTTATGATTTATTCACTTGCAAGTGTTTGATAACAAAACTTTAAAATGTTCAAAGAGAATATTGTCATTCATTTTAATGATTTAGCACCATTTAAGAAAAGGGATACACATTATTAAACTCGCTCTTGTTTAGTAAGTTTCATGCCCTATTGAGAGGGCCCAGCTTTAAACAGAATGACACCCCCAGCACATGTTTTTCAACTTTTAGGCCAGACATTGGCAAAATTTACTGAATCTTAGATGCATCTTTGTACAAGCTGATTTAGATAAATGAACGAAATTTTGTATTCTGGTATATTGTCATTTGAAGATGTGTTGCATTTCACATTTGAGGTCCTGTCTTCAAGGTCAAGGTTGCAGGTACATATTTCATGGTTTCTGTTGTAAGCATCTCATGTATGATCTTCAAGGTCAAGGTGTTCTTCCTCCTTTTTGAAATTTTACCCAGTTGCATTTTAAGACAAGAGACACGAAACAATGAGTGCCTAGCAACTTTACAACTCGGTTGCAGTGGTCACAGCCTGATTTCATCAGTGTATTTTTGATGACCTCACCACAGTAGGCAGGAACAATTCACAGAATTTGCTTGTTTAACTGAATTTCTAATTAATTAACAAGATTAAGCTTAAAATCTGAGAAAAGGGCAATTTTTAAAAAGGCAGTTTAGTTTGTGATGCTTCAGAACAAGTCTTTCAACAGGTTCCAATCAGCCGAGTGAACCAACAGCACAAGAAATAGAAGACCTTTGGGATGAGGTGTCGAGTGAACTATCAGCCATTTTCCAGGGTCGAGCTGAAATACCACAAAATGTCAGTCCATTTGATGCAGCTTCAGAAGTAGACATCAATGAACAAAGGTATTCCTTGAAGTTTCTGTGTTTCTCAGAACTTCAGTAAAATTTCAATAACTCAGTCATCAAGCACTTTTTGTCATTTTAATTGATTTTTCAGTCCTGGGATTAAACACTATTTTGTTTGCAACCCTGAAAAGCTTGAACCAATTGCTTTATGATTTCAAAGTTCATTTGTATCTTAGCAGTAAGAATTGAAAACAAAATAATTAAAAAAGCATGCGAGGTCATGTAAATTACATACAATATTAGTATTTTGCCGGTTTCAAATGTTGAATTACCGTTACCCACAAATTCAGTGCATTAGGCATTTAATTAGTAACATCTGTACTCACTTATAAGTTGAGTCCAACTGCAAACTGCACAGACCCAGATCTCCCATCGCATAATGCCATTATTAATGGTTGTAATTTTTGTTTCTTTTTTTCTTTTGTTTTAAAGCTCTGTTGTTTAGCTGGATGTTCTTCGTTTAAGCTAATTAATACTGGTAGTATCGTAATATGATGGAGGAATTAGGTAATTTAATAGTGTCTGAGTAATATTGGGATTAAAAAAGACCCCATCCAATTAGAATATTGCATTATAATTTTTCACCCTAATGGATAATTAGTTGCTAAAATACAACTAGGCAAATTTAAAACAATGTTTAAGTCTGTTCTACTTAAAAGGTGGGATACTGGCTTCACTTCTGGGAACATGCTCTACTGTCTTGGATCCTCCTTTCTTTATCAGTCCAAACTGATTCCTCTAATGGAAGAGGTATGTACTGTTCTACAGAAAGGAGCATTCGAGGGGGTGGAAAACAACCAGATGCCAGGTTTCTATTCCTGGCTAATTTTGATGATGAGAAAAGGCAGAAAGTTTTGACTCGTGATCAATCTTCCCATGTAAACAAATTTCTTTGGGAAGAATGTTTTATGATGGAGACTACCACCTCTGTCAGGAATGTTTGAAGGCCCTACAACTTGGTGGCCTCCTTAGATTTGCATGAAGCATACATTCACATGCTTATCTTCCTGCCTTATACGGAACACTTTAGGTTTTGCCTCAGCCTGGAGTTATTTCAGTTTCAGGTTCTTCTGTACAGCCTCATCTCTGGCCATAATCTTTACTAGGGTGATAAAGGTCTTCCATTATTTAGACTTGTGATGCGATTCTGCTGTCAAATTTGGCCACCATTACTGCAAAAAGAAAACCTCACAAAAAAAGCTTTGTGTCAGAAACATAAGTTAACAAAATCTAGCACATGGACCTTTTTGTTTTTGTACAAATAAAGATGATTCATTGTCACATCAAGCCACCATTACTTAAAACAAAAACTTTCAAACATCTTCAGAGAATAATCACTTGAACAGAATTTGGCCAAATTTAACAGAGCATTCTGGCACAAAGTCCTATCAAACTTGTACAAATGATGCTGAAACAACATGAACATGACACCATTACGAAGAATAAAAACATTTTAAAGACTTCCCATGTAAACAGTGTTTAAGTCTGTTCCACTTAAAAGGAACATAAAAATAGAGAAAGCTGTTAAACAATTTATTTTCTTTTAAAAAGAGCAGATTTTGACCAAAGTTTTGACAGCATTCTTGCTTGAATGCTGTTAAAGTTTACAAATGATGCCAAGCTGCTTTCTGACTTTGTGAAGATGACCAAATGTACAGGGAAGCATACAGGCCTTCATGTTTTCACAAGTGATACGGATCAACTCTCCAATATGTCAGCCATTGTTTCAAAATAGAAAAACCTTTAAATGTCAGAAAGCTTTCTATTAACCCAGATTTCTTGGCCAACTGCCTTGGCATTTGGCTTTAAGGTAGACGTCAGCCAGGTGGACAGTCTTGATCCAGTTTGGACCTTTCATCTGGTGTAATTCATCATCAACATTTAATACTGTCCACTTCCGAACCAACCACACTGCCCTCAAATGATGGCCACTGTTACTAATAGCAACAAAAGATTTTGAATGACTTAAAAAGTTGCTCAAAAGATTCCAGTTTAACAGAAAGCATCCTGCTGATCCTACTTATGTATTTAAAGCTCTTGCATTTGATTAATATCGGCATAATGTGCAATGTCAGACCCACATTGGCTTCTTGTTCATGATAATAATTGGTAACTTTTATTTCAGGGTTGATGCCATGATTCGTATTCAAGATATGCTACGAGAGAAAAAGCCAGGAGAGGCTGTTGCGTTGTTTCGAGCTGCAAGGTAAGAGAACATTAGGGAAAAAAAAAAATTTTCTTTTATATATATTTATATATATATATATAAAGAATGCAAATCATATGGCGAATAACAGCCCTTTCAAGCGCACTGGATCCAGCAAGGGATCACGTGTGTCAGGGATTGATTGAGATAGATGCAATAAACTGATGACGAACAGTGCAAAACGAGTATCTAACTAGCCTGAGCGCTTTCGACTCTTAATGAGTCTTTTTCAAAGGCATATACAAAACATAGACAAAACAAACAAATAAAACACAAAAAATGTTGTGTTTGCAAAACTCTACATGAATTAAACCTTTAGATGTATTATGTCTCAACCAGCCTGTATCAACTTGTATTTCTTTTTTCTCCTACTTCCCTATTTCTCTTCCAGTCCTCTCTTCCCATTGCAAGTTGCAAGTTGATATAGGCTGGTTGAGACATAATACATCTAAAGGTTTAATTCATATAGAAACAGCCATGTAGAGTTTTGCAAACACAATGGTTTTTGTCTTTGAAAAAGACTCATTAAGAGTCGAAAGCGCTTAGGCTAGTTAGATACTAGTTTTGCACTGTTCATCGTCAGTTTATTGCATCTATATATATATATATATATATATATCATAATGAGATATTTAAAAGTATCAGTGGGAGAAAATTGCTATTGCAACAAAGGGATACCACTGGTTGCCACTGGCAATATCACTTTTTGGAACTACATTTTTCCATTTAGGAAATGTATCTAGCCTTGTCTGTGTTATTCAAACTTGCATTTCCATATTTGGACCTATTTCCTTTTTCTCCTACTTCCCTATTTCTCTTCCAATCCTCTCTTCCCATTGCAATGAACAGATCTTAAAATGTCAAGTGTATATTTATGTAATCATTGAGGAGGTGACATCAGAAATTGCCAAACAATGAAGTAGAAAGTAGACATCTGTATGAACTTTTTTTTTATAAATAGTTTTTCAGATGAATTGTGCATATTGTCAATGACTGAACTTGCATGACCAGTTTCTGTTTAATAGTCATTGTCATATATTACTCTTGACGGCAAACAATACAAGTTATGGTTTGATACAGTAATATAGTTGGTTAAATAGTACTTTTATCTCTCATCACAGTAACAATTATCTTTGTAATTGGAGAAACTCGGGATAGATGAGTGTTGTTTGAAATTAAATGACATTCAGAATTTGAATTCAGGACCTGTTACTGAACATTGACTGCAAGCTTGCCAAGGCCACACATTTTTCATATGTAAACGGTCATTTGACAAAAAGCACAATTTCTACCATTAATTAAGGAAATAAATTTGTAAAATTTTACTGTCCAGCATTATTGTAAAATTTTTGGAACTTCGTTTTTATTGATGTAGTTATTAAGCATTTTGTATCGTCAATTGACAATACAATGTTTCTACTTCATTCATGAGATATTTCCTTGTATTTACTCAAGAAACATAGATAGCCCCCCCCCTTTATATGTATATATATATATATATATATATATATATGTTCTTAATTCCATATTCCTTCATTCAGACGTGTGTCATGTGATGTGAGTGATGTGCCTAACTGATATGCATATGTGTATGTGTACATATATATATATATATATATATATATATATATATATATTGTTATGTGTAGGCTCGTACAAAAGTAACAAAAGAAAAGAGTGAAGCCAACAAGCTTTGTAAGTTTTAACAAAATAATTTATTTCCCTAGAAAACAAGGTAAAAATATTAAATAGGACTTATGGTTTGTGAATATAATCCAAAAATTAATCCTAGAATTGAAAAATATAAGTCCTATCACTAAACAGTTCTAATTGAATCCAGGTTCAAATCTCTATGAAGTTCCAATATGGAAGGCGATGACGTCAGATGAGGTCATTGTACTGATGACAACAGTTCATCGTTGAATCACAATTTATAATGTTTCCATTTAGAATTCCAGAATAAATTTCCACTGAATGTCTTTGTCCCAGAATTTTATAAAGAATAGTGCTTGTTTAGATTTCTAGAGAAATTATTAAATTCCAAAAAATAAATGAACTTCAAAAACAAATTGGCATCAACAATAAAAACACCTTGAGCTCTAAGGTGTAGGAGGAATATGACTGACTAAACTTCACCGAGAAATGTAATGAAACAAAAATAAAAAATTTTAAAACTAACACACAAGTAATTTAATTACTTATTCGTAACAATATATATATATATATATATATATATATATATATATATATATATATATATATATATATCACAGATTTTGAACTTAGCCCTTTAGTTGAAAGTTGATCACAGGTCATTAACTATTCTGCAGTACTCTTAGTTTGATTTATGATAGTGACTGGTCCTCGTTAGCTATGGACATTTCCATATCATTGGATGAGGTCACATCACTCACATCACATGACATAGTTTGAATGAAGTGTTATGTATATGTAATTTAATTATTTGTTTGTTAGTTTTGAGTCTTTTTTTTATTCCATTACATGTTGTTGTGGTGATAGCTTTGTCTACTGGATTTGATATTTTTTTTTAGAAATTCAGTTCAGTTCTGTTTGACCTGATTTTTTTTATTTTACTGAAAAATAACCAGTACTGGAAACATTGTATCTAGTTGCTGACCTTGATTCAGAACTAGTAAGGTTTCTAGTAAACAACTTTTTAAAAATTTTTTATCCCCGGAGTAAGAACCATTGATTTCAGTTAAGGCCATACCTGGAGTACGTGATGTTAGGTGTGTAAAAAGCTTCTTTGTTGTTCTGGAAGAATGATCATGTGATCCTCATACGGGAATAAGTTTTGCGTCTTAACTTAGTGTATAACTGTTTTCTTAATAAGAATTAGCCAGTTGGGCTTTAAACCTTTGACACTTAAAGGTGTTTTGTTGTGACCAGTTTGAGTTGAAATTCTGTTTTATGGAATTAGTGATTTATTTCCCTGGAAATATATAAAAGTGCTCATACAGAATTCTTGGACAAAGACATTCACTGAAATTTATTCGGAATTCCAAACTGGAATATTTTCTGTGATTCAACAAGGAACTGTTGACAATTCAATACAATGCTGACTATTGCATACGTCGTCGCCTTCCATCTTGGAATTTCATCAGGAGTCGAACTCAGATTCATTTAGGACCTTTTAATAATAGAACTTCTATTTTTTAATTCTTGGATTATTTTTGGATTTGATTTGTAAAAGCGTAAGTTCTTTTTTTCATTTTTACCTTGGTTTTCTAGGGAAATAAATTATTTGTTAAATTTTACAAAGCTTGTTGTCTTCACTCTTTTCTTGTTACTTTTTGTAAGAGCCTAGACACATAACAAGAAAAGTGGGGCCTCGTCCATGGGATATATGACTTTTGGGAAAATATTTTAGAAAACTTGTTTTTTGAAATTTAAATTCCCCTGGTTTTCAGAGTTTTTTGTTTTTGTTACTTTTTGTTAGAGCCTAGACATGTAACAGAAGGAATATAGTCAGTGATGCATATCAGATTTGGACTTTTCCTTATCAGCAGATAAAGTCATGGCTATGCCATTTAAAAATACATAGTACTCTGGGAAGGCACTTTTTTGAAAATATATACCTGGGTACTCAGATCTCCCAAAGAGTTCATTTGAAAACTACAAAATTCTAAATTCACAGTGTATCCCCCAGGGGTGTAAAATTGAGAGTTAAAAAAACCCCTTGGTGTCAGAACTGGGGGTCAAAAATGTACTGACAAATTTTCACCTGACCTGTACTTTTTCAGCTTGAAATAGGAAATTGCAACTTGTACAACATTCTCTCTCAAAAATTACAAATAAACCAACACGCACAATTAACAAACAAATTCATTGTCCATTCAAAGAATAATTTTATTAGTTCATTGTCCTTTAAGTTTAAAGTCATACTTTTAACAGTCTCCTTCAAATCTTGCTGTAGCAATATTATAGACCAACACATTACATATATAAGTCAATACCAAATGGCCGTTAATTTACTGCCTGTCATAAAATGTGTCCTATCATCGGTTTTATTATACTTCGTCCTAGAACATATTTACCCAAAATCAAGAGGCTAAAGAGTCATCTTCTCTTAGGGCTGTTCCATTTAAACATACATAGTACCCATGGAAGGCAGTTTTTTAAAATATATATACCAGGTACTTTGATTTCACCGAATTCATATTAAAATGATAAGAAAATTCCAAATTGCATCTATGGGTGAGTATCCCACTTTAAAAGTGCCTTCCCTGGGTCCCATGTATGTTTTAATGGAACAGCCCTAAGAGACACTTAAACTTTTAAATCTTTCTCTTATTGCAGCAAAGTTAGAAACCAACAAAATCTGCATTGACCTCCTGACTTTGTAATCCAAATGACACATTTGTCTCTGCAAGCTTATTGATTTCTTTGTTGTGATAGAAAAGCCATGGGTGATAATGTGTTCTCCAGATATCTTGTGCAAACAAGAGCATATTTTTAAAATTTCATAAACCCTGTAACAAAGGATTATTCGCTTTTGCAATCGCACGATCAGAAGTCACACTGGTCATCCCAATGGATGTGCTGTATTCCAGTCAAGGGAATTATTTTCTCCATTTTTCAATCAAGTTAGATTCACAGTTACTCTTTTGTGTTCTGCTTCTTTCACTTTCATGGCTAGTGATTCTGAGCTCTCATCCGGAGATTGCTTTCTAGTCTGACAAGTATTAAGGTTAATCATCTGGATGACATTTTGCTGAGCTCAATGGAAATCGCATGAGAGCTCACAAGATTAGGGGAAGCTACTCCATCATAAAAGTGCCTATGCTTGAAGTATACACGCTGCCATCCCTCATCCTAAGCATTGGATATTAAATACTGATTGCATTATGCAAATCCTTTGCGTCCAAAAAATGCATGGCAACAAAACATGTGCGTCAGTTTTCTCCAGCATGCTTCTCTGTCACACAAATGTGCATAAAGGGAAACACTGATTCATCTATGGGAGACTATTCTATATTAAAAGTACCTTTCCTGGGTCCCATGTATATTTAACTTGAACAGCCCTCATGTCATGCACATCCCACTGTTGAACATACAGAATGAATGAAGGAGAAAATCATTCAGTGCAGTAGCAGTGATAGTTACTTATGAAGAGGGCAAAATAATTGGTTAAGAACTGCCATCATGCCAGGGTGGGGACTTGGGTTGATATGGCCCTGTCCAGTCTCTTTTTAATATTTCTTTTTTCATAAGTAGGTATTGATTCATTATAGCCAGAATGTCCTACTGTGAAATTTTTCTATGCAGATGTAAATCCTGTGTATTGCATCACAAAACTTGTAAGAACTGAAATTACAACATGTTAACATGGTTTAATTTTCATAAATCTAGTAAAATTAACAAAGTTATGACATCAATTTTTGGGGATAAAATTGTGGACTGCTGTTTTGCTACAGTCTTTACCATAAATAAAATGATTCAGGGCTTGTGTTTCAAGGAGTGTGATCGCTCTTGTGTGCTGTCACACTCACTAAATTGCTTCTAGGAAAGCAATTCATCATTCTCCCTGATCTTATTGTTATAAACAAAGATTTCCAGATGTTTTCTGAGCGAACTTCTCAGTTTTTGTCACTGATTTCATTGCAGTTGCCTTTCACAAATACTGGTGTGTTTACTAGTTTTCTATTTTGATATATGACATCATGTGCCCTAAATGATGATGTCATAAATATTTGAGAGTGAAGCACTATAACAGCTCTCCTTTGCATCTCTCCTGCATATTACAAAACACAAGCCCTGATGATTGTGTATGCGGTTCCCATACTTATTGTCCAAATGTTTTATGCGTGTAGACTTATGGTATCAGTGGACTTGCATTTATATTTTTAGAGAAGTATGGCCAGAGAGAAACGAGTTTGGTACACCCGACATTTCCCCAGAGGATGAGTTCATGTGTCTGAGAGAAATTTTTATGACCAGTCTACCACGTATGTAACAAACATATATTGAATTTCATTTTTGTCTCACCTATAAATGGTTGGACATAGGTGGTTGTGATAATGGTGGGGATAATAAGGGTCACAAAGATCTACTTAGTACTGATCATGATATATCCCTTCAGTTTCACTTTAATGGCAGTGACAAATGTTGTTTCAGTGAATATTGTTGATATCATTAAAATGTGTACTTACACCTATATCCCATATTTTCTATGTAATAAATTACTATATATATCTCATCTTTCAAGCTTATAGCCCAATATACTCAGAGTTCCTGTGATACCTATGGAAGCGAGAAAGCTATAGCAGAATAATTTCATTCATAGGCAAGTCATTACTGCCAAGCAGTGAAACAACTGTTCACATCTTCATACATTTCAGTTAAGGATACTGCACCACTGTAGTCTACCTGTGCTATCCCTGATCCCCACCCCCACCCCACAGGCTAAAAAAAGAGAGTGCACTTCTGGCTGTACGTTTTCACAGATTTGATACAGAGTTCTAGTATTGATGTGATGTTGCATGTGTATGTATGCATCTTTCAGGGACCTTTGCATTTTCATAGGTAGGTATGAAATGAGCATGTCCATTTTGTAACCCAGTTCATTGATGTACCCTCATGCCTATTTATCCCTATAGATTCTTCGTATTTTATATGGATGTAGCAGACCTGCCAACTCTTATGATTTTGCCGTAAGTCTTACGGAAAAACACTAAAATTATGGACTTACAGAATGATAGCAGAAAGTATGGAAATATGATTTTTTTTTTTCTGTTCCGGATATTTTTTGTACTGGTTCATTCCGGATCCGGATTTTTGTATTAGACTCCGTGTTCAGATTTGGAGTTTCATCTTAGACTGAGTGGATTTTGGTAGGGAACCAGACTAACTATACATTGGTACCTCAGATGCTTTAAACCTGCCTATTTTGTTCGTGAGAAGTGCGCATCCGATCTAGATTTCGTTTTTCATTTTGTCATCCAGTTGTCTGAAAATGTCTTCCAAACGAAAATGCTTCAAAGATGGAGAGGACAACCAGCCTCCTAAAAAGCTGAAACAGTGGTTGCAAAAGTATAAAAGAGATTACTCAGATACTTGGTCATGCTTAGAAAAAAGTAAAAATGGTGACCATTACATTTATTGCACGTTACGTCGTGTTGACTTGAACATTTCCCACAGTGGGCGAGATGACTCTTGCCGCCACGTGAATTAAAAAGAAAACACAGAATACGTTGCAATGAAATCAAGTTGTAAGTCGCTGACCTCTGTGGGATTTGGATCTGTAGTGCCAGAAACTGAATTGGAGGTCATTAAGGCCGAAGTATATTTTGCAAACTTTTTGGTTGAGCATAATGTTGCATTTGCTGCATCTGACCATGCTTCTAAACTATTCAAGTGTATGTTTCCCAAATCGTCAGTAGCAAATAGTTATCAGTGTGGCAGAACAAAAACTACTGCTATTGTATTACAACAGTGCAAGTCAATACAGGAAGGCATTGTTAACAATATTTCATCCCAACCTTTCAATATAGCAACTGATGGTAGCAATGATTCTGAGAAGCTGTACCCAGTTGTTGTTAGATATTTTGACAACACGGATGGGGTTGTAACTGAAGCACTTTTGTCAGTTCCAACATGTGATGGAGCCTCTACTGGGGAAAATAATTTCACATTATTGGATGAGGATTTGAAAAAAGAGAAACATAAGTTGGAATGACTGTATTTCCTTTGAATCAGATAATGCTTCAGTGATGACAGGTTGCAATCAAATTGTATTTGGACATGTAACTTGTGTATCTGAGTGGATGTTCATGCCATTTCATACATTTAGCAGCTAAAAAGGGGGCTGATATGCTGCCTATTAGTTTTGATGACTTATTAGTGGACATATCATATTATTTGATAAAAGTGTGAATAGACAAATGGAACTGAAAGATCTTCAGACTCTTTGTGGGAAAGAGCAGAGAAAAATATTGAAGCATTGTGTAACAAGATGGTTGTCTCTTGGTGAAGGTATAAAGAGACTGTTGGAACAGTGGGAACCCTTACAAATATATTTTGGTAAAGAAACCAAGAAACAAGAGGTTAAAGGCAAAAGAGCTAAATCCAAAAGTAGGATATCAGAGAAGGTGTCTAGTTCCAAGGATAAAGTTCCACATGTATCTAGTAATAAAGAAGGAAATAACGACACTGCAGGTACATGCAGTAAAGCTTTGAACTGTGATAAATCTAGAAGTCAGGCTAGTACTACCCTCAAGTCTGCCTCAGCAGGAAAGACTGAGAAAATAAAACCCAAGATAGGTTCCTTAGAGAAAGCTATATCACAGAAATCAGATAAAAAGGCTCTGTCTAAATGTTAGACACCATTGGTTAGAAATGACCGGAAAGACAGTAAAAAAAATCAGTTACAGAGAGGAAAAGGCTATGAGTGTGTGTAAGGCTTTGAAGTCAGGGAGGGCGAAGATTTATTGCTTATTTCTAGACCACATAATTCCATTATTTAACAAGTACAACTTAATCATGCAACAGGAAGAGCCTATGATCCACAAACTGAGAGAAAACATGCTTGAATTATTAAAGCAGTTGCTGATCAGATTTGTAAAGGCTACAGAAATTTCACAAGCCAAGGACTCAGTAAGCTTGCAGAGACAAATGTGTCTTACTGATATCAATTATCATGACTGTAAGAAACAAAAGTCAGATGATACACTTACATTAGGTTCAGAAACAAGAAAATACTTGGCTGAAAGGAAGCTGTATGAAAGTAGCCTTTGTCAATTCTATAAAGATGTAAGGGACTATTACACAACTGTTTATGATTACATTGTTAAGAGGTTTCCCATGAATAATGAACTTCTGAAACACAGTGCAGTTGCTGATGTGTCAAAAGGATGATGAGTGATTTTAGCAGTGTCATGTATTTCCCATCAAGATTTATGTGTATGGAACCCAAAGAAACCACCTGACGAGACAAATTGGAAGCAGAGTTTTTGAATTACCAAGTAGATGAATTGAATCCTGAGATCGTAAACATTAAACTAGTTGACAAGCAATGGGATCTTATTAGTAAACTCAAGGATGCTAATGGCCAGTTCAAATACAAATCGTTGTCCAGCATCATGAAGAATGTACTCATTGTTCCTCATTCAAATGCAGGTTGTGAGAGGGTGTTCTCATTTGTTGCAAAAAACCACTCAAAATCCAGATCATCTATGTCAGTTGATACCTTGGAAGCAATACTAGTCATGAAAGTGAAAAGGGGAGAATGCTTCAAAAATGGAGTTTGACCAGAAGTTTCTTAGAAAGTGCAAAAGTACCATGTACCAGTCACATCAGTAGCTATAAATTGTAAGTTACAGCATGGATATAAACTGTAACGGTTATTACAATTTTACTTCTTGCCAGTACTTAATAGTTTTTACACCTTACTGAAAATTGGCCCAACTTACTGAAAAATTTCGACTGACTTACTGAGAATGTCTCTTTAGGGTTGGCAGGTCTGATGTAGCCTGAAAAATACTGAATACGAATCATTAAGGCAAGACTATAGAGAACAGCGGAATTGGCAAATAATTACATGTCTTATAGTTTCTTTCCACTTCAAAGTTTTCTTGGGTTAAGAAAATATTTTGATCATTGTCAAAAAAGTGCTTATTCATTGATTCCTGTGCATAGAAGGAAAGTAATCTGCAGTTTTTTAAAATGTCAGACCAGCGTGGTGTGAAAAGAAAATTGGAAATGGTCAAAAAGTCGAGTGCTAGACAGAAGTTTATAAAGATGTATCCATGTATTTGGCCATTTATAACACGATTTTAAAAAAGGTGTTTATTATGTTGACTGTGGTGTGTGTGAATCGTAATTGTCTGTCGTACATGGTGGTCAGAGTGATGTAAAAAGACATGTTGAATGCAAATCCCACAAGGAATGGGCCAGAATAAAAAAAGCCACAAATAAATCTTTGTCCCCATTCTGTAAAGCACAGTGTCGGACAGCAAAGAAAAGCACATTATCAGTGCTGAAATGATGATAAGTGAGGTTTTGGTTAAGTTAAACTTGCCATTGAAAATAACTGATTTATGAAGCTGGGATTTAAAGAAAATGTTTCTGGAGAGCAAAATTGCAGCAGGGAATGTAAATTGTTTATGGATATAAGTAGAACAGGTTGAGTGATACTGGTTTGAGGAAAAAGTGGGTTTTTTCATGGTTAAAGAAACAGGTGATTATGTGTTTTGTCATTAAAGACAATTTCTGGATGAAGTTTTTGTTATTTTGGAACTATTGGCTGTGTAGCTATACCACAGACAGCAATTGAAAACTACAGACATACTGCTTTTGGACTACTGATGGAGCCAGGAAAGGGTAAATGGATCTGCATCCGGGATCTGTTTCTGTATAATCCTAATGTATCCCAGTTATCACTGTTATCAAATAAGGAAATTGGGATCCAATGAATTTGTGAGGAATAAAGCTTTTAACTATTCTTGGTGAAGTATAGCAGCATATGGGGGCATATACAGTTTGCCAGATTTATGCTTTTGTTTTAAAACAAGGGAAGACTATGATCCAGGAGCCAGAATTGTGGGAGACATTTGAACATTTCAAACTATATAATGGCTGTACAAAAAAACTTTCTATAATGACAGAGATGCTTCCAGGCCGCAGATTCCGGGAATTCGGGGGGAAAAAAAAGTCGTTAGTCATGCAATTTCTCAAAACCAATGGAGGAAAGGTTGTGCAAATTATTTGTGGTTCCTGCAATTTGTTGTACCCAATGCGCGCTGTTTTTTTTGTTTCATTTTTATTAAAGACAAAAGTTAAAAATAACATTTTTTTCAAATTAAATTTTGGTCGTTCTTATTGTTGGTGATCTCAATCAAGTTATACTGAGGTAGATTTAATATTTGAAAACAAGCATCTGTATGATCTGAGATCTGCTGTGGTTTTTGCAGAAACTATTGAGGGGTTCCAATTAAATTGTCTCCTACAGGGTATGACAAACTGATGCATTGATGAGCCATCACAGAATTGCATAGAGCATAACAATCAGTGAGTTTTATGAATATTGAAATGGAAGATAACCAATTTCTTTATGGTAAGATACGGTTGATACTATAGAACAAAAGGAAAGCTCTCTTGTTCCGATGTGAACTTAGGACGTACAAACCGATGAAATGGAAGTAGTTGGTAGCTCATCCACAGCATGTTAAACTGAAGGCTGAGAAAAAGAGGAGAAAAGGAACCAAAATTCTAAGACACATGGTCGATTGCCTACAACTGGATCAGGAAAGAACCAAAAAGGAGGGTCGCTATGTGTTTTCTGTCGAGAATATAAGAAAGATAATCCATTTACTAACGAAAATGGTTGCCACCTTGACATATAGCCTTGCAACAAATGTGATCCTACAATAGAAATATCCTAAGAACAAACATAATCAAGTTTGAAAAATATGTTCAAATATTATGAAGACCAGTGCCCTAATTTGTTTAAACTGGCCAGTTTAAATTGGCCAGAATTGCAGTGGTTTTCCCATTACAGTAAATTCCGAGAGAGGGATTTAGTTCACAAACGGAATTTACACTGCTCTTGACATCAGAAACAGTGAATAAACTGATGTGTATTCTGATAAAATGGGGTTATATAGACCACTTCCTGTTTTCAGTGGCTTTGAAGAAGCAGAATGATAAGCAAAAGAAAGTATTTACCAGTGGAGCCAGCTAAATTCAGTATGCAGAAACTGGATATTTATTACTTAAGAAGTGATAGAAAGTCATTAAATTCTCATTTTAAATTAGGTATGCATGTACATTGTAATGTTGTCATTCATCATTTCTTATTTGGCATTGTTCCCCCCACCCCTGATTCCCCACTCCCTCTGGAGGTAGGTGTGGGTGACCTCCCCTTGTTATGAAAATTCCTGGCAGCGTCTCTAATGGTTAAGGTTCACCTGTCACCTAAAAAATCTTGAAATGTACTGAACCTCAGATTTTTTTTTCTCAACAGTATTACTCTTAAGTATATCAGAACAATTTGTCAAATATACTGTTTTTAGCTGTGCATAGTGGTGTACATTTTCAAACCATGCCTTGTCTTGCATCTGTCTAAACCAACACTTTTTTTGTTTGTTTGATTGATCTCCTGTTCTTATCAAGATGCACCTGCTCCTCATGGTATAAAATTTGTTTGACCCCGTCAGTAGTGGTGTCAAATATTCTGCTCTGCCTCATTACACTTGTTACAGTCTCAGGAACAGCATCATCGGACTTAGAGCCAGGCCTTGACCTAATTACTGCTGAGAACACCAACACAAACATCAGTATAGTTCCTGAATATTTGGTCCAAAATATTTTTGAACTGTTTAAAATGTAATTAGAATGCAAACAGTGATTGAGAAGAATGAAATAAAGAGAAAGAATGGTAATAATAAAGGTAAATATTTCTGTTCCGATTTTGCTAGGTTGGATGCTGATAGAGGTAAATGTAGCTGAATGTTATTAAAGATTGCAGCAAAAACTGAATAGCACCATGATAACATACTTGCTTTGCCACTTTATAGTCCCAAGTTTTATCCCCCAGGCCTGACAGGTGCAATAAGTGGTGCGCAGTGGTCTTTGTATTATCCAGAGTTCTCATTTTACTCTCATTCTCAAAGTACCGGTTACCTATTTTACTATTGCCAAAATTTTGCACTATGGTTTTTACATTTTCACTTTTACCTTTTTGATTGCACTATCAGTTAGACATTATTCCCTGCATTTTAAGTGAAGCTTTATGCAATTTTAATGGATAATTTATTTCCACAGGAGATTGTTTGTCAGATTACAAGGTGGAAAAAAAATCCAAATATATTTTACTTGGCACAAGTCATGAGAAGTTTTTGTTCAGCAGGCTTGAAGCAAATTAAGTTTTATTTCCTCTTTGGTGCTTTTTTTTAAAGTTGGAATATGGAAGAAACCAGATTGCATCATAGCAATTATTTCTGAAGAACTAATTACAGATTGGAAGTTGAGATACGAAGATTTATGCAGATTAAATCTGATCCAGTATTATTATGGCAAATTTACAGACAGTAAGATGTACAGTGTGTGTGTGGAGGAGGAGGGGGCTAGCATTTGTATGAGTTGCCCTGAAACCTCTCTTCAAAGGCCACTCAAGGAACAAAAAGTAGGTGTCCTTTATTTACAGGCGTCTTTTATATAGCATGTGAATTTGTAAATTTAATTAGGAATGGGGATAATAAATATCCATTTTTAGCAGTTGCACTTAATATGGTAGTGTCGACCAAGACAGGTGTAACAGTAAATTGATGGTAGATTTGTACTGGGTTACAAGTATGTAGAGAGACAGACAGTGATGTACATTTAGCTAGACAGCTAGACAGATAGAAGTGTACATGAAATAAATGTCCCTAACATTTTTGCAAAAAAGACCAAAACAAACAATTCACAGGTGACAAGTTTGTATGCTTTAATTTCAAATATCAATGTACCACACAACATCATTGCTCCTTTTTGTGATATATGTCCAACATGTACATCTAATTAATCAGATGAATTTTCTACATGTAAAATGATAATGAATAATTAATTTTACTGTCTTAGTTACAAAACAAATCTAGTTGATAAATGGGGAAAAAAACAACATTTTTTAAGACAATTTGGTGAATGTTTGTGAAAATATGACAGAAATGAACAGATGAAAGATATTCCATTTTGGTGCCAAATACTTGCTCTATTTACTCACTTATAAGTGCAGTCCAACTGCAGACAACCCATAGACCCTTATCTGCCATTGCATAATGTGCCAGCAGTTCAGGGTCTATGTTGTTTGCCCTACTGTTTATTCCTAACAAACTGCATAGACCCTGATGGACAGTGCATTATACGAAGGCAGAACTTTTTCTGTTCAGTTTGCAGTTGGTCTCAACTTACAAGACAGTATATACGGTAGGCTTATAAGTGGTTCCACATTCAGTGAGAATAAATAATTTCACATCTCTTGTGTAATATGTTAAAATGTACAACAACAACAACAACAACAACAACAATAACATCTTTCCTTTACAACAACATGGCTTGATATTAACAGTAGTCCAAGATTTAGGACTGATCATTTTAGCCGAGCACCTGTCATATATTACAAGCACCAGTCCATCAAATCTGTAATATTTCCTAATTGTTTGTGTAAATTGAGTACATTTGTATGGTTTAACCCTTAACACATCTGAAGAAAACCAGAAAGGTGCACTTAAGTGGAAGTCATTTGTTCGATAGTGAGAGACTGGTGCTATAACATTAGCAGTAATAGCAGATTTGGCAACCAATATATAGAAAGTTTGATACAGTCTTTATCAAAAATCAATCATCTGTTGAATGGGCTTAATGAACATTCTGGATGAATTAAGTTTTGATTTATCAATTAGTTACAATCAAGCAGTACTTGTTACACTGCAGGACAACATACATTCCGGTTCTGAAAAAGATGCCAACTGCACTAAAAATAAACTGAGTACTGCATCTTTTTCTTCCTGTGAAGAGAAGTGAGATGGTTCTGATCCCATTTTCTACTTCATCACTAGATGTTATTTCTATTAACAGAACAAGACTTCAGGCTTTTTTTTATACTGATGTTTTGATAAATGGATTTTTTTCTGATCTTCTGTTATATTAACTAACTTTTGTATGTATGTATGTATGTATGTATGTATGTATGTATGTATGTATGTATGTATGTATGTATGTATATGTATGTATGTATATATGTGTATGTATGTATGTATGTATGTATGTATGTATGTATATATATTTGTGGAAAAATGCAGTTTATAGCTACTGTAGGTGAAACATTTTTCTGCAAATGTTCAGATTTTTGTTGTAAAATATTAAAGAAAAATTGGATGGAAAAGATTTTCTGAAAATCAGAAATCATAATAAGTGTAAACGTAATTTTCTGATATTTGTGGTAACTGATTAAGTAAATGCCATATTCACTCACTTATAAGTCGAGTCCAATTAAATTTGCTTACACCAAGATATGTCAAATAATGTGTCAGCAGATCTGGGTTTATGCAGTCAGTTTGGAGTAATTAGTACAACAACAAACAACATAAACCCAGATCTGCAAGTACATTATGCGACAACAGATCAGGGTCTGTGTTGTTTGCAGTTGGACTTGTAAGTGAGTATACATGGTAAGTATATAATTTAAAACAAAAATAATCAAAAACTGTATGATTTGATGAACAATAAAGCATGTAGATCTCTGAATTTTTAGTTCACATCAATTTAGTTAATTTTTTTTCTGTGTTTTATGTATGTTCTCTGCACTATGGTAAATTCGTAAGTCAGACTTGGTTGCTAAATTTATGCTTGGCTTATGTGGACCTACACATCTTATGATCCTTGGATCAGTGCATGATGAAAAAAATCGATAAGACAACCAGGCAAACTGCTTGGACATATACAGTGACTAAGAAAATATATGCAGTAGCGTACAAACTTTAAATGGTTTTCCATTACAGGAAAATGTTACGAATCAAAGGTTCGGTTGACAAACATGTTTCAGAGTTAAAAGATGTAGTTTAAAGAAATTTATATAAGCATTATCACTAAATCTTGTTCTCAAATGTTGTATAATGTGTTACATAACCAGTTCATGTTAACGTCAAATTTTCATACCATTACCATTGTCAATGTAAAATTTTCACACCATTATCTCATCAGATGCGAAAATCACCTATATTATTAGAATTAACACAAAAATCCAACTTAACAGTCCTCTTTAACAGGGATATGGAAGTATATCATTTAATTGGAATGGGTGGTTCCTACAGCACAGAAAGCCTCCTGCATGTATGATGACATGCTTACCAATTTTGTAAGCGTTTACGTTATGTCTTTAATCTGCTGAAAGACAAGATAAAACTATGGCGTTGATGAGATGTTACCTGGTACTCACAATTTGCATTGCTAGTCGCATGTGTACACAAATCTAACAACCCACATTTTCAAATGAGAAAAAAATAAAAAAATATTAAATGAAAGTCGTATGCTGGTTGTAATAAAAATACAAAAATGAAAGAACACAAAATTCTCCATATTTATATATTCCGAGAACAACTTCTGGAGTTTTGTTGTATCACATGACTACCACGTTGACGTGCTCTCTGCTTGATAAATCAGACTGGCCAGATTGCTGGTTTTTACAAAAAGTATCTGACTTTCATTTAATATAATTGAATTTCTGTACAACAACATTATAAAGGAGTTTGTTGTTGATATCACGTGACTGTTGGACTTCCGATGTCGTCATTTGAGATTTGTGAAGTCATCTGACTAGTAATGTAAATGGCGAGTACAGGGTCAGGTTTCATCTATGCTGTAGTTTCGTCTAGTCTGTCCGCAGATTAAAGACATAATATTTATAATACTTGCCATTTCTGAGAAAAAGAATCGTTTTCCTATTGATTTTATGCAGGTATGAGGCGATATAAGTTTAAATTTGCTAGGCCCGCTGGTAAGTGACTACCATATGTCGCTACCACACGGTGTCGGCAAATTCCAAATTTTTGATATGCAATTGCAATGACCTCACACCCTAACCTAAATTTCCAAACGTGAATAATGGGGTGGGAATATTCAGAGGAAACCCAGATTAGAAAACGGACTGCTATTTGTTTTAAGCCAAATTTGTAGTCCAAATTGTTGAATCTCAGAGCTGAAATGAGAAATTGTTGTCCCTTCTATTATATATATTAAAAAAACAATACAAGCCCCTGTATCAATACAGGTTTGGGGAATGGTTTTACGAATTACAAGAAGACAAGTTTTTAAAGAAATTCAGTCCTTGTTTATACAACAGTATATAATTTTGAAGGTCTTTTGTCAAAATTTAAATCAACCTTTTTGAAAATGGTTTTTAAATGACGGATTTTTAACCAGATCGTCTTAAGGAGATTAGGTTGTTTGAAAAATCTTGTTTGGGATTTTATTGGCACAGATAAATTCAGGGTTAAACTCTTTGTTACAAGACAAGATTCCAATTATTTGCGTTTATTTTTTATTTTTTTAATGCTGTAATAGGAAATGTTTACTGTCTATGAGATGCATATATATATTACTATAGAATTCTTTAGAATTAAAGGTTTGAAAGGAAACAAAACTAATTTGTTAATTATGTTGTTCCCAATTAGAAACATAATGCAAGTCAGCAAAATAAAGTTAGAATTTTTTTTCTGTACATTGAAATAACTTTACATGCCAATTTATAGGAATATAATCAAACTTGTTTCGTGTGATACATATTGTGGTTTTGTACATGATCATCTTTTCTGACTTTGATGTTTTGGAGAGTCTTGAAAGAGAAACTTCTTTAGATTTTGAAAATGCATGTTTTACAATCTAAAATGATTTTTAATTCCATTCAGTAATGGTCATATGTGAACCTTGAAAAAATTAATTTCATCCTGGAAAAACCCTGGAAATTTATCTTTAGAAAAACATGGGAACCATGTATCAAAGCTTGACTTGCTGGCCTTATCCAGCTTTTTGTCTTCTGCCCTATGCTGTTGCATGTAGTTACATACAATTACTGAAAATGCTTAATCACTGCTGCAGGTAATTGTTTTTATTGGACTAAAAATAATCTTTAAAATTGGTCAGCACAAACAAAAAAATATCTGTTTTGTCCGATTGAGCAGTCTGATTAAAATCAGATCTCAGCTGCCCTACATGAAGATCTGACGATGACCACTAAGGGTCATGTTCTGGTGACCTTTGAATTAGCCATTGGAAGTGCAGCTTTCACAAATCTGAAAGTGAATCAGATCGTTTGGTACACATTCATGCTGTTCATCCACATTGCTCAGTCTCCAAATGTGAAGACATAAGACTTCATCTGATTGGCTGATAAAATTAGCGATTATGGTGTAATAACATAGGTTACCAGAACATGACCTCTATATGGTCACTGTTAGATTGTCATGTATAGCAGTGGAGATTTGATTTTAATCAGATTGTCCAATTGAGAATATTTCAAGCTTTTATCAAAGTCAAGACCATATTTCACTATGATGTGTAGAAAGCTTATATCTTCAACATCTTAAAATAAATTTTTTAACTAGTTTCAGAAAGTTAATAAGTTTGTTGCTCCTTCTGTATGAGAAGTTTATTTATTCTTTCACCAAGTCTGCCTTGTTCAAGGATTGTATCCACCATTCTTGCTAGGGAAACTATTAGGATGGGTTCCAAATAAATCACTTTGTCAAGAGAACAAGAAAAATCCAGATAGAATTTTCATACTATTAGGATGGCTTCTAAGTAAATCACCTTGTCAATAGAACAAAAGAAAAATCCAGATAAAATATTGTCGTTTTTTTGTTTTACCTATGTGACAGATCCACTGTTTATTAGTTTTGCCTCACATGATGTGTTGCATATTTTGGTCATTTAATGTTGATGAATCTCTGATTTTCTTTAAATATTTGTATTGCCTGTGAATGGCCGGACATTTATGTTTTTGGGAGGAGTTGACTGCATCCACAATCTTGAGATACAGTGTTAAGCTTTGTGAGAGTCACATCTTCTACATCAGTTGCTATATTCAATTTAAACGTTTGTAAAATAATAATCAGTGTATGTGAGTTCTGGTCTTGCCTGTGTTAGCAAAAGGCTATTAATGTCATTCATAGATAAGACACCATGTTTTGTAAAACACTTATTGAGAAGAAGCAGTTAGAGTATTTCTGATGTAGAATTGGCATTATAAAAGAATATGTACAGTTAAAACTTGCTTGAATTTTTAAAAAAAATATGAGAAATTAGCATGTGGCTTAAAATACAGTGGGGAAAACATGAGAAGAAAAATCCTTTGATCATTACTTATCGTCCCAAATGAAGACTTTCATGGAGGGCTCGGCCTCATTAGTTATGTCCTCACTAGCTCGGGAAGTTGTCGACCCACGTTCCTCACGAGTGAGATGGCGTTGTGGTGTTTCTTTATTTTTCTCAATTTTTGAAATAAAAACGTAATCCTCTCTCTCTTTAAATTGTTCAGCTGATTTCAGAGATACCCTTTCATGGTTCCTTTGGTAGAGAAAGTAAACCACACCAGCAATTATAAAAATGAGCAACATGCTGCCTAATGCCATACCAATCGCTGTGCCAATGTGTTTTCCATTAATTGCTGATTGGTCAGACTCGCCTTCTGCATTTTCATTGGTTAATAATAGGTCACCTGATTTAGTGATGTGACCAAATATCATTATCTTAGTCACTGAGATACTTGACAATGTGTGACTTTCATTATTAGAATACGTTGTTCCTGTAATTGTATCTGTTGTACTTGGGGAAGAAACTTTGTAAGTACTTGAGAAATTTGTGATAATAGTATCATCTGAGATGTCTTCTGTAACATACTCTACATCATGTATGGTTTCATTAGTTTTTTCAATATAATCAGTACTAGTTACATGTGTATCCACTTTTTCTACTTTTTCATTACGATCCTCGTATTCATAGTAATAGTCATACACATGATTAGTGTCCTTGGTTTTATTATCCATAAAATAGTGCTGATCCACATCTGTAATGGGATGACCCATTATTTCTCTTGGCTCTGCGCATCTTACTTGTCCAGGAAGGTAGAATTTTTCTCGCTCAGTTCTCATCCATTCACGTAACCATAATAAATGTTTATTGCAGATAAATTCATTTCCAAGAAGTTTGAGGATTTGTAGATTTGGTAACTGGTTCAGTGTTGGTTCTATTGTCCTTAGTCTGTTGTCCATGAGATTAAGAGTTCTCAGCTGTGAGAGATATTTGAGATTTTCTGGTCTCAACAAGATTTTGGCCAAGTTTGGGCTGTCTTGAAGTTCCAGTTCCACTAGACCTGGCGTGTTGTGAAAAATATTCCCCTCTGTGCCTTCGTCTGGTACTGAGATAAATGACATCTCAAGCTGTATGACATTTTCTAGACCCAGGAGACAGTCAGCCTCAATCCTTTGGAGGTTTAGTCGATTCAATGTGAGATAGACAATTCCTTTCGCATATGAAAAAGACCCATTTTTAAGGACCCTCACAGAGTTGCTTTCAAGATGGAGTTCAACAACTGATAAGAGAGTTTTGAAAAATTCCTTTTCAATTGTTGAGATATTATTTGATCTTAATGAAAGAATATTGAGATCTGTACCATTCTGAAAGGAACCTTTAGGAAGATGGCTAATTTTGTTCCTATCGAGATGTACTCCTTTAATGCTCTGGGGGAAAGGTCCAGGGATCACGTCCAGTTCATTCATAATGAGAAAGAGGTCACTTAGTAAGCGCATGTGAGAAAAAGTGCCTGGCTGTATGTAAGATATTTTGTTCTCATCCAATACTAAATGTTCGAGAAATTGCAAATACCTGGTATCAGCTTTTGTTACATTGGTTATCATATTTTTGCTTAGCTGAAGATACCGTAGTGAGAGCGGTAAATGTCTTGGGAATGACGGTATTTTGCAGTCTGATAGATCAAGATAAGTCAGCATAAGATTTGTCACAAGAATTCCATCAACATTTTCCAGTAGATTATTACTTAGTGCCAAAAATATAAGTTTTTTATTGGTCATGAAAGCATTTTGATTGATTTCAGAAATATTGTTTTCTTTCAGCTGAATGTGTTGAATTTTTTCAAGGTCTTTGAATGTCGTCTCTGTTAACTCAACAATTGAATTTTTATTCATTTCCAGTCGTATCAGATTGCCAAGACCATTCAACATTCCATCTATATCCTTCAAAAAATTCTTAGATAAGAACAGTAGTTCCAGTTTTCTCAGTTTGCTAAAAATTCCAGGTGGTAGAGTGCTGATTCTGTTATCTGACAAATCTAGATGTTCCAAGGTCAGCAAAGAATCAAAAGTGCCTGGTTCTATGGTTTCAATAAAATTATAACTGAGCTTCAACTCTTGTAATTGAACCAGTCCAGTCAGGGAATTATTTAATATCACAAGGATATTATTGTTTTGTAAGATCAACTGCAGAGCTGTTAGCGGAATGTCTAATGGTACATGTCTAAGATTCACTCCCATGCAGTCAACTTTAGAATCAACACAGTGACAGTTCTGTGGACAGCACGTTGTTGGCTGCAGAGCAACAAAAGTCAATAAAATCCATACTAGAATCATTTCCAATAACCTTTTCCAAACTAGATGCCACAACTGACAACTTATTATAGTAGTGATTTTATATTTTCCTCTGTGTCCCTTGTGTTTATCAAGAATACAGAATTTGTTAGAAATCTCTCCTTTGTTAGAAATTTAAATTCTTTCTATGCAGCATAATTGCATATTTTGGGATCACAGTGTTGTAATTGTGTATATTTCATCTTGTACACAGCAACAATTGAGGCTCTTGAAGTCGGCACCCACTCATGACCAGTCAAAGCAGACTGTTAAAAAAGTTCTCATGCTTGATCATGCATTTGCGATTAACATAATATTTTGTGACACATGTATTAGCAACTGAAAAATAACTGAAGATTTTTGTCCACAGAAGCTGGTTAACCAGAATGAGGGTCTTGAAAGGGAAGGGGAATCATTCAGCCTTCATTCAAACATACCAATATATTCATGTGATATTTCCTTGATCATCATTATAACTGATTCAGACCCTGAAATAAAAAAAAAATCAAGAGTGTTATAATGTTTTCATTTTGGGAAAATCTCCCTGCAATCCAGAACTGGTTTCCCAGATGTTAAATAAGATATCCCTATATTTTGGTCTATATTTTGGGTAAATTACCCTTCTGTGAAGAACAGGTTTTTCTTGATGCTAATCGATAATATCTTTATAATTTGTCTATATTTTGGGAGACTCTCCCAGGACTGAAGAACAAATCTCTCTGGTGGCTGCTCCAGAAATATCACATGTACATGTTATTTCTCCATCACTTCCTGAAGACATTTTATACATCATCACACTGACCCAAAATTTCAGACCAGGTGACATATCCATCCTGCCTAAATAGGGCTAAATGATGGGAATATTGGTGGAATTGAATTTGAGATGCAATTTTATTAAAGCAGAACAAGTTTGTTAACTTTTTTTCTTTACTGGCTATGCAAGTTAGATAGTATTGAAATATGCAAAATATTACGGGTAATTTTTGAATGTGTTTTTACAATTTCTGTCTTGAATCTGATTGGCCGGTGCATAAATTTGTTAACAGTGTTCGATGGTAACCTCAGAAATAGGTAACGATTCCATTTTATTTTGTTAGCAAGGTTAGATGGTAACCTCAGAAATAGGTCACTGTTCCATTTCATTTTGTTAGCAGGGTTAGATGGGTAACATCAGAAACAGGTAACTGTTCCTTTTCATTTTGTTAGCTGGGTTAGATGGTAACTTCAGAAATAGGTAACAGTTCCATTTCATTTTGTTAGCAGGGTTAGATGGTAACCTCAGAAATAGGTAACATTTCCTGAAAATAGGTGACTAATATTTGTTGGAGGCATATCATTACATTCCATTGTTTTCAGGTGAACTATTGGATAAGTGGAGAATGTTAATACAGGATATATATCATTGTGTAGTACAAAAAATGTGATATTTTAATGAGTGGAGATGCCATGAGTTAAAATATATCATTTTTGGTACCACAAGATGAAATATATCCAGTATTTATGCAGAAGAAAATTTTCACTTTATTATGTACCAGACTTACTCCAGAATTGAAACCTAGAAGATTAAGCTCACCCCATTTGTAAATTTACCTCAAGTATGCTGTAATTAAAGATTGACAAAATTGAATGATCCTGAAATATTATTTTATAGTAATACAATAACTGGTATTATTGCATTGCTTGTTTTATTTCCAGGACACCCAAGTCCCCAGTCCAAGCTGAATATTCTCTCATCCAATTAGTAACTAGAGTCACAGATTTGAAAAGAACATGATCCCAATCAGATTCCTTAGTCATAACCAACATAAAGAATACCTTCCTCATTTTCCTTGGACTCTCATGCAAGTACATGAGTATACTTTCCTCATTTTCCTTGAACTCTCATGCAAGTACATGAGTATACCTTCCTCATTTTTCCTTTGACTCTTGTGCAAGTACATGAATGTAAGGATTTTCAATGAAATTCACATTTATTGCTGTCGTTTTCAAAGTTTTTGTGCCTGATATATCCTTTTTGTGTTGTGTTAGTTTTTCTACCCATTAATTTCATATATAGTCTGTTTTTGTGTTCCGTTTTACTAAATTCAAAGGGTTTTGCATATTACCTCCACTAAGCAGCCACCTTTCTTATACATCCAGATTTGTTCCTTTTCCCAGGTTGCTGGTTAAAAAAGGTCATCTGAAAGCAGCAGTTGATCGGTGAATCAGAGGTCAGCTGATCATAACTATGTATTGGTGTCCATTAGATTTACTTATTCCAAGTCGATCTTGATTGAAATCGATTGTACTTTTCACTGAACCCATGTCCATAACACAGTTCTTGCTATATGATTGGCTCTTCTATGTGTCATTCCAACATTAGGTGAGTTTCACTGGCAAAAAGTGACATTTTTATTGTAACTTAAATTTGTGGAGTCTGTTTATTTCCTAGATTAATCGTTATTAATTGGGTTAATTAATTAAATTTATGATCTGTAGCAACCTTGAAATCCTTGAAATTGGTACCACATGAAAAATTTATTCGGTGTAGCACCATCGGATACTACAAAATAGGGATAGGAGTTGCGGTATCTCAGTTGATAGAGTGTCATGCTTCTGATCCATGGGTTGTGGGTTCAGTACCCATCAATGGCAGCCAGAGTTAACTGCCTAAATATATGCAGAAAGGTATGTCGTTCCGATTTTTTCAGCATGCTACAGCCATGCCGTTAAAACAAAGAAAATACGAATAGTAAGAACATCAGTGAAAACGAGTATTATATACAAGGACGTATTAGCTACTCCGTTTTCATGTAGCTAAAAAAAGTACACATATAAAATTGAAATACAATAATGGCAAGAACATTATTCTCCTGAGTTTGTCAAATGCTGCTGTGGCCTAGTGGTTAGTACATCTGCCTCAGATGCGGGAGGTCGTGGGTTCGAACCCTGGCCATATACCAAAGACTAATAAAAATGGTACAAACAACTGCCTCGCTAGGCACTCAGCATTAAGAGGTTAGTGTTAGGATTGGTTGGCCTGGTGTCAGGATAATGTGACTGGGTGGGACATCATGCTATATGTCTGGCATGATGCCTCAGTGCTAGACGTCACTATGAACTGCTACACTGCAGATGTTGTAACAATATGACTGAAAAATTGGTAAAGCTATGTTAAAAATCCAAATCACACACACACTCCCGAGTTTTTTTTTCTCCAAAACCTATTCTTCTAATTTCAGCTCTATAATATTGTGTTTATAATTTCATGCTAACTGCAATTAGCAAAAGCTAATTTTCTACTTTGATATCGATTTAAAAAAAATAAGTAAGAAAACAATATATCCTAGTATGATATGATGTGAAGTTGTTCCAGTTTGACTGCCAATAATCACATATTTAAAACAAATGCACATGGCCTTTACTAATTCAAAAAATGCATATAAATGCTTATTATCAATATTTTACAGTAATTTCTTAGAGTGCACTCCCTCTACACTCCCGCTTGAGCCTCAAGAAACCTGCCTTCCAGTATTGCACTTTAACTTTAAGATGTGGTACTAATTAATGGGAAAACAGGGAAAGGCTTGTTAGGGGCGAGGAATCGTTAAAAAAATAAAACTCGTTAAGGGCAGGACTCTGGCCCTTAAGATGGTGGAGACTTCCTGCATTACAATTGCAGAAAAAATGGCAGCTCAAATTTCTGGTGAGAACCTGAAAACAAAGGCCATTGTGATCTAGGTTTGACAATACACACACACACATACACACGCACAATGTTATCATGAATTTATCTATGTATGTCATGTACCCAACTGCAAGCGGTATAGACCTTGATAGGTCAACACATTGTGATGTGACAGATCTTCAGTACATTGTGACATTGCAGATTTGTAATTATTATGTGACTTTTAATTATTTCCACTGAACAGCATAGACCTTGACATGTCAAGTCATTGTGATAAGACAGATCTTCAGTACATTGTGACATGACAGATCTGTAATTATTATGTTACTTTTCATCTTTTCCACTGAACAGCATAGACCTTGACAGGTCAAGTCAATGTGATATGACAGATCTTCAATACATTGTGACATGACAGATCTGTAATTATTATGTTACTTTTAATTATTTCCACTGAACAGCATAGACCTTGACATGTCAAGTCATTGTGATATGACAGATCTTCAACACATTGGGACATTACAGATCTTCAACACATTGGGACATGAAAGATCTGTATTTATTATGGTAGTTTTAATTATGATTTCTATGGGACAGCATAGACCTTGATATGTCTACACATTGTGACATGACAGATCTTCAGCACATTGTGGCAAGACAGATCTTCAGCATATTGTGACTTGTTAGATCTGTAATTATTATATTAGTTATAATTATGATTTCCACTGAACAGCATAGACCTTGATATTTGAAGTCATTTTGTCATGGCAGATTGGTTTTATTTTGTTGGTTTCAATTATGGTTTCGATTGAAGTGCATAGACCTTGATAGTGCCATGGCATTCTTAGATCTGTGCTTTTGGTTATAAGTACAATTTCCAGTGAACAGTAGAGACCTTATCTGTGAGCACATTTTATCATACAGATCAGGGTCTGTGTTGTTAGTTTTGCTTATGTTCCATTAAGCAACAGTTGATGCTGCCTACATATTGTACGATGAGAGATCTATCTCTGTGGTGATAGTTTTGTTTATAATTTCCAATGAACAACACAGACCATGATATGTTGACACATTGTGCTGTGATTGGTTTGGGTCTATGCATTGTTTTACTTAGAATTTCCAATGAACAATATAGACCTTGATATGTTGACACATTGTCCTGTGATTGGTTTGGGTCTATGTATTTGATCTTACTTAGGATTTCCAATGAACAATATAGACCTTGATATTTTGACACATTGTGCTGTGATTGGTTTGGGTCTATGTATTTGGTCTTACTTAGGATTTCCAATGAACAATATAGACCTTGATATTTTGACACATTGTGCTGTGTGGTTAGCGTATGTGCTGTTCGCTTTGCTTAGGATTTCCAATAAATGAAATAAGCCTTTATCTGCCATCACATTGTGCTTTGATAGATTTGGGTCTATGCTGTTTGCAGTTTTATTCACAATGCATGCAGATAGTGTTAATGGTAATGTATAGGGTAGAGAAGATGCACAGTACTAGTTGAAGACAGCTTTACATCATACAGAAAAGAAAGGGCTAATATTGAATTTAACTTCATGCTTACTATTGACCAGGTTTTGATGGTGTATACCATACTGTTGTTGTTGTTGTTTTAGGGTTTAATGCCATTTTGCAGCAAAAGATAGGCTATATATGGTGGCCAGTATAAATGGTGGAGGAAGAACCCAGGAAAACCCCGGAAAGAACCACCAACCCACAAGAAGCTCCTGGCAAGCTTTCTCACGTATCCACATTGGTATACCATATGTACCCACTAATAAGTAAAATCAAACTGCAAACAACAAAGATCCTGTTCTGCCATTGTATAATGCACCTGCTGATCTGGGTTTATGTTGTTTCTTCTACTTATTACGCCTCACAAACTGCACAGACCCAGATCTGCCGGTGCATGATGCGACAGCAGATCCGGGTATGTGCAGTTTGCATTTGGACTCATAAGCGAGTATATATGGTAGTAATAAACTGTCATTAATGAGCTAGGCAAGTAGCTGGATATTTAAGTAGACTTTGTAACTTTCCTTTGTGTTATAAAAACACCCATAATACTACACAATAGTGAAATCTGTTGACGAAGGACAGTCAAGGACTTGGGCAGACTTGCCTGTTTTAGTCCGGTGTGGTTCTTGTTTGGTCATTTTCAGCACAGCAAGTAGGTTATTTAGTTTAATACTAAGATAATTGGACCAAAGAAAAACCATGGTGCTTGAACCAGGCCACTCCAATGGTAGGATATGCAGCCTCACCATTTTAGTCTCCCCTACCTAGTACAGGTACTATGCATGACAAATATATAAATATTTATGGTATTTGTAAAGTAACCAGTTGACATTTCACATCCAGAATATGCATTTGTGGAACATACAGTTGATATGTATTATGTAACAGGGTTTTACAAATGCTACTATTTAACATCAGACAGCTATACTTTACCAGTGCTTACACAACATATGTTTAACATGAGACAGCTGCACCCTACCAGTGTTTACACAAGGTACTGTTTAACATCAGACAGCTGTACCCTACTAGTCTTTACAAGGGTACTATTGAACATGAGACAGATTTACCTTACTAGTGTTTACACATGGTATTATTTAACATGATACAGCTGTACTCTACCAGCATTAACACAGCATACTATTTGGTATGAGATAGCTGTACCTTACCAGTGTTTACATAGAGTGCTATTTAACGTGAGACAGCTTTTGTACCCTACCAGTGTTTACACAGGGTACTATTTAACATGAGACACCTATATCTTACCAATATTTCCATAATGTACTAATTAACATGTGACAGCTGTACATTGCCAGTGTTTACACAGGGTACTATTTAACATGAGACAGTTTTACCTTACCATTGTTTATACATCTTACTATCTAACATGAGACAGCAATACATTACCAGTGTTTACATGGGGCACTATTTAACATGAGACAGCTGTACCCTACCAGTGTTTCCACAGGGTGCTCTTTAACTTGAGACAGCTGTATCCTACCAGTGTTTGCACATGGTACTATTTAACATCAGACAGATGTACCCTACAAGTGTTTACAGTGTGTTATTTAACATGAGACAGCTGTACCCTACAAGTGTTTGCACAGGGTACTATTTAACATCATACAGCTGTACCCTGCCAGTGTCTACACAGGATACTATTTAACATCAGACAGCTGAACCCTACAAGTGTTGACACAGGGTATTATTTAACATCACACAGGAGTCTAACATGCTTTTCTTGGTACTCTGTTGAAAATTACATATGTGAAGTTAATTTATTGGAGAAAGTTCCTACCTTTATTTTCTCATAATTTTTCTTGGTGAGTTGTTAAAAAAAATTCACAGAAGAATTATCAGTCACATTTTTGCCATCTTAGCTACAAATGTTCTTACGTGCTTATATATGCACATCATCTTTATGAATGGTAATGCGTTGTTGTATGATGTCACATGCATGTGTTTATATTCATTATGTTGGATGTTTAAGTCATACATTTATTGTTACAGTTTATAGTGCAATCATTCGCAAAATCTACATTTTTTATCTTCTCATTTATGAAGCAATAATAATGTTTCTCTCAACGTAAAGAATAATATGTGTTAGCATAGGTGATTATCATAAATTCACATGTGTCTGATATCAAGGAACTCATTACGCTAACTGGTGACTTTCACGATTTCATGTAGTTGTGAATTATTCGGCAACAAAGGAATGTTTAATTGCAGGTCCAGTGACTGAGATTCCTGAGGTCAATGAACAGGAGGAAGTAGAACAGGAAGAAGGCAAGTGCATTTAATTTTCTGATGTTGATTTTCAGCCATCTTTATTCTTGCATAAAGTGGCAGTGCTATCATTTAGTTAGAGATATCAAAATTTTGGGAAATTTCTACCAGGTAACTCTCAATCCTAATGATCGGTTACCCTGGTACCCGATCAAAGGAAAATTGTATTAAATGTGAACCTGAACTGCTTTGTTGTAAGTTCACACATGCCAATTCCAAGAGAGGTATGCGTGTAGTTTATTACTAATAGAAGTGTCAAAAAAGCGTAATCTGAGCATAAAAAGAGCAATCTATATATTACATGCCATGGGCTACAGAAAACTGCATATTTATTTTATCTAAAGTACATTTATTTTTGCTGTTTGCATGGATCTGCATTGAAAATTTTTGTCACAAATTGGCTAAATCTATGTGGATTAGTGGTTAATACAAGAATATAGACACAGAAGAAACTGATAACATTATTTATGCATAACACACGCTTTAACTAATCTACATGTCTATAGTAACTTTTGGTGCAGCAAGTTTTTAAGTTTAACAAAATCCCTCTTCTCTGACATTTCAGTCATATAATATTCATTAGTCACATTGATGCAGCCTGTTTTTTTAATGATATCTGTTGCCATTTATTTTCATTTTAGACTGGTCCACTATGGATGTAGTATCAAAATAGAATGAATCAGTGACAAGTGGTTTCATATTAAAGAATCCCATCTGTTTTCTTGGAACTGTTTCATGTAAAATTAATGCATAAATTACCATATTTATACACATGGTCAATTTTTATTAGATATTTTTTTTCCAGTGTTATTAAATAACAAAGATTTCCATTATATTTAAATATTTCAGTGAAAAATTTCATTCTGTATAGTTTTCCATTTAGTTAATTCTTTCCTAACATGGTATAAGAAGCGCATGTTACAGTAAGCAGGTTTTTGTGTTGCCTTTGCAGTGACAAAATATCTGTCTTGGGTTTCCCACTAATAAAAAAGAATAATAAAAATGAGTCCACTAAAACAAACATTTGAACAGCGGCCCAGACTTGAACAGCTAATACTCACTCCAGGGCCACAAACTTGAGGAAAAATGGCATGAATTAAACTGGACATATTGTGCTTTCTTGCGTTTCAATTATAGTATGTATTTAAATTTAATTTGTCTAATTTTTCTTAATTAGCACTTATTGTCGCTGTCGACGAAAGGTATTGACCTAGTTAATGTCATCAGGATCTCAAAACAAGCATGTTTATGTCGCAAAAAAATGGCGCACAAACCATGGAAAGGCATGAAATTAGTACAGTCTAGCTTTTAATGTCAGCATTGATTTTTAAATATGTCATGTGAGAAAGGAGAGAAGTTTCCTCTCTGATATTATATTATAGTACATGTATGACAAGTAAATAGTACATGTATGACAAGAAATTGTAAGCAACCATACAAGTCCCATTCATCATGAGTAAATGCACACATGACATGAGCTTCGAACTGTATTCATTATTCTGTGTCTCAATCTGAACTTGGAATGCTGTTTTTAAACATGTGACCAGTTGTTCCTTTTATTTCCCGGGTTATTATTAACGGGCGAGTACCAGGGTACCCATTGGCATCTTTACATGTAGTGTCATCATAATGTATCATCAGATACAGGTCTCGAAAGAGTGGCAGTAATCTCTAGGTTTTAGATATCCAGGTCCCCCTTCACCATGACTCCATTTTTAGATATCCAGGTCCCCCTTTGCCGTGACTCCATTTTTAGATATCCAGGTCCCCCTTCGCCATGACTCCATTTTTAGTACGAAATGCTAGTAAAGAGTAATATGTATACCATCGTTATTGTGTCGTCGGCATCGCTACATTTCAATAGATTCATTTTTGTCAGATATAAGTAGTAACAATCTGTAGTCAGTGGTCAGCAGAAAAAACTGTGGAATTTATGGTGAGCACTAACCTTGGCCAGACACTTGTCTTAAGTGAACTTTGTATAGAAACAGAATAAACATATTATTATTGCAATGATATCATAACTAGTGTCAATATTGGGGTACAACTTCAGGTACACAATAACATCACTAGTAACCTGAATCAGTGTGATGATGATGATTATAGTAGTAGTTGTGATGGTATGTGGTGTCAGCAGTTATGTTGACTGATGACAACAATGATTTTGATGATCGTGATGTTTATTTCAGATGAGCAAGAGGAGGTTGCTGAAGTGGAGAAGGCAGAACAGGAATTTGACTTCAAAGATTTTGTCATGAAGTAAGTCTGTTTATTAAGTCAAATTAGGTTGAATCAAATTATTTCTACGATTTGCAGATATTTTATAATTGATCGTGTCCGTCAGTGTTTCCCTTCGTTAAATCTGAACTCCATCAATATTGATTGAGGATTAGTTATCTATGACATTTCACAAGGATTGGTAGTTTACACTGATGATAAAATGGAATAAAACATTTATGATAGCTTCTGTTTCTTGTTGACATCTATTTAATTGTGTTACTACTCATACGTATGTGACATATAGATGGATGTTTTGTTATTTAGATTACTAAACATCAACCATTAGTCATTTTATTTTTGTGGGATTCAGTTTTCACAACAGATTTGCAATATCATATTCTTTCTGCAAAATGTACATCATCTGCAAGATAGTTGGATTTGTCTTTTCTTTATCCTACATTGAATGTCAACCAAAGCCACTTTCCTGTGAACTTGCATTAAAAAATTTCAAGATCAACATCTCTATCTCAGTATGATACTAATTTTTGTTTAAAAACCAAAGCAAGTACAGAGAAATATGAATTAATTGCATCCTAATTGGCCTCTGACAGTTGTTTATTAGATTTCGGGATGGACTTTCCCTGTGATGGTAAATCAATGAATATAATTTTGTTAACTTTTACCATTATGTTGATATCATATGTTATGAATTGTTCTAAACACTGTGGCATAAAACTTCGCAATGTGACATGGTAACATTATTGAGTTACCATCTGTACTCGCTTATAAGTTGAGTATGACTGCAAACTATACAGATCCAGAACCGCTGTTGCATAATGTGCGGGCAGATCTGGGTCTGTGCAGTTTGTTGGGAGTAATCAGTAGAACAAACAAAATTAACCCTGGTCTGCAGGTGCATTATGCTATGGCAGATCAGGATTTTTGTTGTTTGCAGTTTGACTCATAAGTGAGTATATATGGCATACAAAAACCTTACATAATGTGATAAATAGAATTTCAAACTTTTGACATGAAATTTATTGATGACACTTGTGGAGTAAAACAATTTATGCTAGTCAGTGAATTCTTGGATCTTTCAAAAGAAAAATTTTAATAATAATTTTAATAATTCACTGAAGTGTAATATCAATTTTATTTTTCTCTCCATAACTTTTTGTTAAATAAACATCGATAGCATTATGACAAAAGAATGTCATCCAGCATCTATCACTTAGTTTCATGGAAACATGTCATCTTGTCAAACAGGATCCGCTGAATCCCATTTTCAACTTTTTGCCTCAATGTTTTTTTTTTAAGTATATATTTCTCACCATGAATTGGGAATGTGAATTATGTTATTACTCTTTGCAGTGAGTAACAATATTATTTTTCATAAATTTCATCTGTAGGAAGCACATTTTTAGATCAAATTATTGTATACTGCAAACACTTTAAGGTCATTGAAGGTTAATTAATTTAAAGTTCAATCTAGATGCTAAGTATTTGTCACAATGTTATATATAAATTTCATGATGTAATGGTCAGACGTACATTTTATAATATAATGTCATAATTGTAGTGAATGTAAAATATTAATTGACAACTTAAACAAAATAATGATAATTCTGTTGATAGATTTGCAAGGCCAGAGATTCTAAAGCCCTATGTTATCCTGCTCGGTGATGTTAAGAAGAACTCCACCCACAGCAACCATTGTATTGTAAAGATGATGCATCGTATTGCCGTGGACCTCAAATGTTTGGGGATGATGTTTCAGGCATCACTTTTCCGAACCTTTCAACAGATTCTTCTTAGTCCACTTGCCAAAACTGACAGATTTAAGGTTTGTCTTGAAAAAGAACACAAATATAACAAGATTTACAGTAAGTTGTTACCATCATTGAACTTGCAAAAATCCTATCGTCCAATCAGTGAGAGGGGGCTCCAGGTGGCTGAGTGGTCTAAAGTGCCCACCTTTAGATATGACTGATACATCTCATCTTTGTCTGCATGAATTCAAGTCTCAGCTCAACCAGCTGTGGGTATGTAAGAGCTTGCCAGTAGCTCGTGGGTTGGAGGGTCTTCCTGGGTTCTTCCTCCACCAAAATATATTGGCTGCCATGTGCTGAAAAATGGTCTTAAACTCCGCAGTACCAAAAACAAACAGATTGTTGATAGTCAGGTCAGCAACACTTTACTGTTGATTGATTGGTCATATATCGTGAATAGAATATCTCCTAATTTAATTTACACCCAATTTAAGAGTTGTACTGGGGCAAATATTCATTAAGTTTGAATCCCAGCACTTATGGAGAGAAAATGTAATGAATCTTGTATCAGAATAAACAGAGCAATTTAATTGAAATCTTTCTGAAGGAAGATGATACACTTTTTTCTGTAAGGGTGGTGTCTGATCTCTTTTCTCTTTTTTTATCCTGTTTGATTATTATATTATGTTAGTGGCATTCTGATTTAAATGGAATAGCACTTAAATTGAGTTCAGCTGCAAGCAACAAAGAACCCAGTCTGCTGTCAGAAGGTCTGTGTTTGTTCTACTCATTACTACAAACTGTTATATATATCTAATTGTGTGCTTGACTTTTGTCAATGTTTGTAGAACGTTTACACAGCATTTGAGTTTAAGGCCAGTCTTTTTTACAGTTAGACCTGGTATTTCCTTTGAAATGCTTCACATGTAGGAAAGCGAAAATGTGTATAAATGGGGATTTGATAAACAAATAATTTATATTCTATATTAGTCTGTGGGAATCAAAAGGGGATCAGGGTTTGCAATTGTGTTGTTGAAATAAGATTCAGGAGGAATTATTTATTTAAAAAATTTATTGGAATTTCTCAAGTGCTCAAGGACTTTTGGATTAACATGTTACTTTGGATTTTTGTGAACTCATTCAAAGGCATTTTGGATTGCATTATTGTGTTATATCGGCACATCTAAATCTATTAGAATTGTTATTGTTATTTTGGGGTTTAATGCCATTTCTCAATGTAAGATGGGCTATACATGTCGGCCAGTATAACTGGTTGAGGAAGAACCCAGGGAAACCCTGGTAAGAACCACCGACTCATGGGAAGCTACTGGCAAGCTTTCTCACATACCCAGGTTGGCCAAGCCTGCAACTCAAACCCACTTGGACAGAGGTGAGAGGCCAGTGAGCACTTAGACCCCTTGGCCACCTGCCGGGGCACCCAATAGGGGAGAATTCTATATTTTTGGACTTGTGCAAGGACATTTAGGGTTATTGGAATTTAATTCACAATACTGTCTTTTGAATTTTCCCTTTGTATTATAGTGAAATAAGTTATTTCTTGATTTATATAAATTGCAGGTTTCACTTTCTTTCTGTGGCATATTTTAAGATCCAGAGCGTTAACATAACCATCTGCATAGACCCAGATCTGCAGATGCATGATGCGATGGCAGATCTGGATCTGTACAGTTTGTAGGTGGACTCGACTTATGAGCAAGTAGTTGATTTGTGGTTAGCATGCTGGACTTGCAATCAAAAGGATGCAGGTATGAATCCTGCCATCAAATCAGCCTGGGTCTGACACTGGCATGCCCTTGTGCAAAGTACTCTGTTCAGATATCCTTGGCACAATATAACATACTTTTGGTGCTGTGCCATAATTTCATTTAGGATTTCTGCAATATTTCATCATGAAGTGTGTAATTTCAGCGGTTCTTTTTAAAACTACAAAACATCTCACAACATACTTTATAAATAATATTTTACCTTAACTAGATTTTATATAATTAGAAAACAGCAATTTACAAGCTGAAATTTTGTTGAAATCTGATTTAATAGGGAAGACATAAAGCACACACTAAGCTGAATATAATTTTTGCAAATGCAGTTCACTTTCCTAGATGGCTAACTGAAATAAAAATGTTTATATTTTCTTTGGATCCCTTTGACAGGAAATTGCCAAATTTGCCACCTTTGTGGTGCGACATTTTGTGGAAACAGCACAGAAGAATCCCAAGGTATACATGGAGTTGTTGTTTTGGAAATCCTGTAAAGAGGGATACGAGATTTTGGAAGGATATGGCACATATAGTCAGTGAGTTTTCAAACACCACATCATTACTTCACCCACATTGCAGTCACTTGTGTCCATATGTTATGATTACTATATGAAAATGAAAGTTTGGAAGATTGTTAATGATGAGAGGAGAAAGAAATTGTTAAATTTTGGGTCATGTTTCTCAACAATTGCAGAGTGATTCCCATATTGAATAATTTTTGTTGATAAAACTTGATAATGTGGACAGTACTGTTTTGACTCGACGGAAATCAATAACTTACTACTATACTGGTTGTAAGTATTCAAGAAAAGAAGAAATGTGGGCATTAGGATACTTTTGTAGCTACATCCACAGCTGCCCTTATTTCTTTTGTGAAGCTTCTGGTCCTGTAGGAAATAAACTGTCAGAGCATAAAAATTAAACTCTGACCTGGCAACTGCAAAGTGCAACATCATATAAATCGTTGAAATATACATAGAGCAGACTAAATCGAGCTTAGTAAGACAATGTTTTTTATTCTCAGTATCGAAAATGGTAATACAGTACCTGTTGTTATTACTTTGCATTCTCTTTTCCTGGTGCTCGTCCCCAGCCCAAGGGGAATTCTCTCTCCTCATTTGGTAATTTGAGGTCTTAAAATAAAAACAATTATGATCCCAGTCTGATGCCCTTAGTCATCATTTGGAATATCGTCTGTATGTCGTTCTGTTTTTGTTTACTTCCTTTAGTTATCACATGTTGGCAAATTTCATCTGTAACAGTCTTCTGGCATAACTGCCTCCAGTTGTATATTTTGTGTTGTATTTGATCTCGAATCCCTAGTCTTTAAATAATTTCCTGTATATGTGTCCCTTTTGTCGACAGTTTTAGTTCACTTGCAGTACTTCTGTATAATCTATCCCCTTTCTAGTAACCAGTGTTAGAATTAGTGTTACCCACCCTAAATTAGTTCCAACTTTTTGTTGTCTTTGTTATTTTCTTTCCTCCTTTTCATGAGGTATTTATTTAGCGACTTCATTCCCGCAGCGGCCCCCTAGGAACTGAGGAAACAGCAACACCAGTCTTTGGCTGTAGTCTTGGACTACAAAGAAGAGACCCCATCCCATAAGGTCTGTAGGTCTTCTACATAAGTGTTTTATGTAGCAACCTAAACAGACCAGTTAGTCCTAAATTTGAACTCCTTTTTACTCGTCTTTCCTAAGGAAGGTGGCAATTAACTCTGGGAGTAGCACACTCTCCTGCCAGTCCCTCCTTTCCTTACATGCCAGTAGGTGTCAGGCTGTCTTTTTTTTTTAAGAGGTACGGTTGGACCTAACATAATGCTTGGATAGTTTTCAAAGCAAAAGATGGTTACTGCCTTCACTTCTGGGATCCTCTACCTCTTTCAAGGACCCCACACACACACATTGGTTTTATTAGATCAGTTTGGAATTCCCGAATGAAGAAGAACTCATGTAAATTAGTTTAAAGTTGTGAATATGAAACTGTAATCTGCACAACAGCATACAATTTTTATTTAGCTGTTAACCTTTGAAATACTTTTCACAATGTAAGACATGCTGCTGGTTGAAGTGTCTAACACTTCGTGACATCTGTCTCTTTTCAGGTAGGCAACTGTTTACGAATCTGGTTTCTTTGGCTTGACTTGAGCGGTTGTTAAACTAAATTTGATTCATCATGTTGGGTCCTTGAACAAAGCATTCTGTCATAGTTTGATCCTTGAATTGGGGAGGTATTGCAAAAGTGTGTATCAAATACAGGGCTACCTAGAAGACCAAAATGGTTGATTCGCAACATTCTTTAGATGATGGTTTTGTTTGGCAAATAATGGTTGATGAGCGTGATGATAACAGTAGATTTTAATGTTATGAACTATATCAGATTATCGGAGCTGGGAAAGTGTCAATGAAGATACCACTGAGTGATTTTGAACCTGAAAATGATGTTGAATATGAGTCTGATGTAAATGCTGTATGGAAAAACACAGACGACATGCAGGCCAACCCCTCCTTCAATGGTGTTTCAAAATTAAATGTAGAAAAGGCAAAATATCCAGCCTAATTCAAATACAATTTGAAAGTAGAGTGCAGTTTTCATTTCTTTTCGCAAACAATTTAGCCCTGCTGGATCTTGTGCTATGAAACTATATAGCCCTATAAGGTTTAAGATAAATTGAATACATAATAAGAATCTGATGTGAAATTAAAAATTAAAACTATTTGCTTGATTAAAATATCTCGGTCTTAAAAGGACAATATGGCATTTTGTTGGACTTAAACCTCTATTAATGCATTTTGGAGCAGATATTATATCCTGCATAATAGTCAGATATCATATCCCGCATAATACTCAGATATCATATCCCGCTTAATAGTCATAATAGTCAGATATCATATCCCGCATAATAGTCATAAGTCAGATATCATATCCTGCATAATAGTCATAATAGTCAGATATCATATCCCGCATAATAGTCAGATATTATATCCTGCATAATAGTCATAATAGTCAGATATCATATCCTGCATAATAGTCATAATAGTCAGATATCATATCCTGCATAATAGTCAGATATCACATCCTGCATAATAGTCATAATAGTCAGATATCATATCCTGCATAATAGTCATAATAGTCAGATATCATATCCTGCATAATAGTCAGATATTATATCCTGCA
>JAECUM010096144.1:0-62758 GCA_016617855.1 Megalonaias nervosa | reverse complement strand
GTCAGATATCATATCCCGCTTAATAGTCATAATAGTCAGATATCATATCCCGCTTAATAGTCATAATAGTCAGATATCATATCCCGCTTAATAGTCATAATAGTCAGATATCATATCCCGCTTAATAGTCATAATAGTCAGATATCATATCCCGCTTAATAGTCATAATAGTCAGATATCATATCCCGCTTAATAGTCATAATAGTCAGATATCATATCCCGCTTAATAGTCATAATAGTCAGATATCATATCCCGCTTAATAGTCATAATAGTCAGATATCATATCCCGCTTAATAGTCATAATAGTCAGATATCATATCCCGCTTAATAGTCATAATAGTCAGATATCATATCCCGCTTAATAGTCATGATAGTCAGATATCATATCCTGCATAATAGTCAGATATCATATCCCACATAATAGTCAGCACTGATTAAAGAAAGTACAACAGAACTTTATGTGTATGAAAAATCCTATTTGGAGCCAAGGTATCCAAAAGATAGTACCTATGAGCTGTGGAAAATATTTCATAACAACCATAAACGACAGATCCCTAACTTGTTCAAGATGGCTAAGATAGCTGTGTAAACGTCCTTCAGACAGCATGCTGTGAAAAGGGAATCTCAGCACAAAACAGTTCATATACAGATAAGGCACAGAATTTGCTCAGAAACAAGCAACAAAGTAATGCTTATACAACTAGAGCCAACATCTTTAAAAGGTTTTGATTTCATAAGAGCTCTAACCGAGTGGACCAGGAAGAAAGAGAGTTATGTATAGAATGTTTGGTAAATATTGAAATGTGGCTGTTTCCTCCTGTCTCTCCTTTTTTTCTCTACTCCCTCCCCCCTTATTTTTATGACAAGGTGGAGCTCCCATTTATGATAAAACCCCAACACCATGTCTGCATCTGTCTCAGCCAGGAATGCCATAAGGTTGAGTAACTATATGGTCTCCATAGACCTCCATAATGCCTGCTTTTAAATATCATCAAAGCAGCCCACAGGAAATCAGGCTTTTCCCATCAACCTAGCTACCTCTCCTGGATCCTTCACCATGGTGATGAGTAGAATCGTGGCACACTTAAGGTTTTTAAGGGTCCCCATCATCCAGTACTTTGACAACTGGGTGATAAATGTCTTCAGAGGGTCCATCAGTCTGTGGGGAGACGCACTGTCCAGCCTAATCCCCAACCAGGAGAAGCCAGATTGATCCCGTTTTCGTCTTAGAATTTCATTTACATGGGAACAGATTTTCTTAACTGTCAAGGGACATTTCATGTTTCTTCTCAGAGGTACATGCTTTCAACGCAGGACTGTTCGTGAAGACTTTGTTGTCTGCTCACCTCTACCTCTTTTGAATTTACTCTCCATAAGACCTTTTATTTTTTGCCTCGCCAGTTCTTGCTTTTAGTGAGCTAGAGACCTCATCAGGACCCCTTGTGTGCCAGGATCCCCTTAGTATTCCAATTTTCTGAATTGGGTAGTGAAATCAGAATAGGTTTATTTCTTTAGTTTTAATTTATGTATTGGAACCTCACTCCTTGTACAACCACTTTGGTGACCTAGTGGTTAGAGCATCTGCCTTTGATGTGGGAGGTTGCTGATTCAAACCTCGGCAGAGTCATGCCACAGACTTATAAAAATGGTACTAACAGCTGCCTTGCTAGACGCTCAGCATTAAAAGGTTAGTGTATGAACTGGTAGGCCTGGTGTCGGGATAATGTGACTGGGTGGGACATGATGCTACATGTCTGCGGCATGGTGCCACAGTGGTAGACATCACTACAAACTGCCACACTGCAGACATAGCAATATGACTGAAAAATTGTTAAAGCTACATTAAAAATCCAAATCACACACACACATACTCACTCCTTGTACACTAACTTTTATGTCTTGGAGCCAGAGGAGGTAGTCCTGCAGTGTTTGTGAAGATTCTTCCCTTCAAATCAACAACCTAGAAATGCAGACAGATTTTCTAGCACTGCACTGATACAACATAGTCACTATGAAAAAAAAAGAGGTTTTCATGTACCTCAGATGGCATACCTAATCTATTTTTTAGGGAGCCTGGAACCTCCTGTAACTGAAAGCTTTGTAGGTTATCACTCTCAGAGTCTGCCACATTTCAGGCAAAAGAAATATTCTGGCAAACAGGTATGAGCAGTCATGACTGAATGGTCTCTGCATGAGACAGTAGCAGAAACATGTTTTCAGCTGTGGAGAAAGTCAAGGCTACAATAAGTTTCCTCTTTGTCTCCAGTGCTAGACCAGAGTGCATTGGCAGTTGATGCATTCAGCCTGAAGTGGGATTGACTGACTTCCCATATTTTAGAATAATCCCTCAGGCTGTTCGTGGAGTGAGGACCTCCACATCATGGCTCATCCTGATTGCTCCCCTTTGGCCTCAGCAGTTCAATAATCTCTACGACAGATGACCTGATCCCCCATCTGAGCAGCACAGAGGCTACCTTTTGCACAGAAATCCACAGATTCTTCACTTAACACCTTGGCTTATTTCAAATAATTTATCTCTCACCACTCCAGTGGCCTTGATTGGTTAAAGTGTCTGCCTCCAATGTGGGAGGTTGTGGGTTTGAATCCTGTCTGAGTCATACCAATGACTTATAAAAATGGTACCTACAGCTGCCTTGCTTGGCGCTCAGCATTAAGAGGTTAGTGTTAGGACTGATCGTCCTGGTGTCAGAACAATGTGCCTGAGTGGGACATCATGCTCCATGTACTAGACGTCAACTGCCACACTAAAGACATTGTAGCGATATGGCTGTAAAATTGTTAAAGCTACATTAAAAATCCAAATCACACACACACACAAATAATCCATCTGCCAAGATCAGTTTTCAAGATAGCTTAGACATTTTCCAGGCGAGAAGGCAGCTGACTTACAAGATTCATAATAACAAGTGGATAATATTCTGTGATTAGTGCTATATGAAATACATTGATCCTATCAGCCCACTTTTAACTCCAGTTGCAGATATTTTTCATTTTCTCTTCTGAGATAAAGGCAGCTTAGTGTTCTTTGGTCATTATGAACCTCTGAGGGAAGCTTCCTTTGAGAATCTTTCCCTTAAAACCGTTTTCCTTTTCTTCCTATCTTTGGTGAGCGGCAGGAGTGAAATACATGCTTTTTCAGCGGAAAAGGATTATGTATGGTTTAGTGACAACTCTGATTTAATTTCTTTTCTTTGCCACCATGGGTCTCTGGCCAAAAATCAATTACCATAATTAGTTCTTGATCCATTTGTAATCTTCAGTCACTCTCATATCTGTGCTGGGGATGATCTAGATAGACTCTCTTGTTCAGTTTGGGATTTACATTTCTGTTTGGCAAGGTCAGAAGGGAAAAGAAGGGGTTAAAGCGTTTCTTCTCCCTCTCAGAGGTACCTCTGCTATTTCAGAAGCCACCATCAACACATGGATTGTTCTATCAAAAGGGCTTATCAGTCTGTCACTGAGAGAGATATTTCTTTCATGAGAATCAAAGCCCACTAGGTTAATGCATCTTGGGCCTTTTATAAGGGCCTTTTATAATCATTCTTCTTTGGATGATGATGTGAACCGCTGTGGTGGCCTAGTGGTTAGAGTGTCTGCCTCTGATGTGGGAGGTCGTGGGTTCAATCCCCGGCTGAGTCATACCAAAGACTTACAAAAATGGTACTAACAGCTGCCTTGCTTGGCACTCAGCATTAAGAGGTTAGTGTTAGGGCTGGTTGGCCAGGTGTCAGGATAATGTGACTGGTTGGGACATCATGCTGCATGTCTGCAGCATGATGCCCCAGTTCTAGACAACACTATAAACTACCACACTGCAGACGTCATAGCGATATGACTGAAAAATTGTTAAAGCTACATTAAAAATCTAAATCACACACACACACACACACACACACACACACACACACACACACACACACACACTCTTTGGATGATGTCATGACAGCTACATTCTGGTGGTCTGACTTCACCGTCTTTGTTCTGCCTTCATTCAGTGTCAGGTCAGCAAGTTGTTGAGACATTCTCCAGTTGGCAGTAGTACCTGTGTTATCTTGGGGTACTCAGCCTCCCAAGAAAAAAAAAAAAAAAAAAAAAAGAAACAATCTGGAGAAAGTCAGCAAAGTAATGAGAAGTAATGTATTACTGCTATTAAATTTTTTTATTCTTTTGGGTAAAATTAATTTTAATTATGTAGTACCTACCTTCTATTATTAAATTTCGCTCATCCCTACCTGCTCTGATGTCCATTCAATTTTGGTCCAAGTCAAAGAAAGACAGCAGTCTGAATTATTGAAGTAACTAAGGCATTAAACTGGGATTGTGTTGTTTTTGTTCTAAAATGCCTATTTGTTTTAGTTATTGAGGGTTTACTTTATTTGTATAAGATAGATTGCAAAGCAATTCTGGATTGATAATCTCTGTCAGTCTGTCTCTAGCTGCAAAATTGATGTTAGGGTTTATTCTTAGGTCGTTTTTTAGAGACATTGCTGGTAGTCACAGAAGTTGGTAGTTAGATGTGTCATGTGGAGTACTGTACCTGTCATTGAAACATTATGACACTGTGACCTATATTTTACAAAACAGAGATTTGTATTAACCTTTGCATTTAACTCATCTCAGACATTTCCTATTGAGACACTTATGTGCATGTAACTGCATCATGGGGAATGCTGTAGCCATCAGTGAACACTAAGTCAGCATGACATACATTTTGTGGTTTAGTGGTTTGTATATATCTGTGTTGAGCTTAGTTTCTCAAGGTTATGGTTTGTGGTTAGATGTGTCTTCTGGAATTCTACACATCTCAGTGAAAATTAGTTCAATGTGACCTGTATTTCTTGGTCCATTGATTTGTTTTAGCCTTTGCATTGAGCTCATTTACGAACGTTCTGTTATTAACTGAGTAAAAAAACTTTGTAGTTGTGTCAAGAGTCATCCATAAAAACTAGGTCTTTGTGACATATTTCATGGTTCATTAAGGTTTGCTTACCTCTGCATTTAGTTTAGGTTATCTATATGGGGGTTGTGTTCAGGTCTTTTTTTCAAACAGAAGCTCATAGAACTACACAAGTTAGTATTTAGATGTGTTAATCCATGATTAAGAGGTGTCAGAGAATCTATATGGATTTGTACCCCATGAATAATAAACAAGAATTTAATTCATTTATTGTTTGCAATCTGGCCACGCTGCCATTGGTGGTTTTCTTTTATCGATATCTTCAGCTGACTTAACATTGATTAGATTGAATGCTGTTATTTTGCAAATATTTATCTTTCAGGATAAAAGCAAAAGTGTTTTGGACAGAAGATTTAGAACAAGAAGTCAGACGATTGTACGAGGAATATGTTGAACAGGACACTGGTACAAAGTTATCTCATATTTTAATTTTGAAAATGCACTTTTGTTTTCGGCCTTATTTACATTTTTATTTTTTATTTTACACATTTACCCATTTTCATTATAAGACACATAATTTCAAAAGATTTATTAGCATAAAATAAATCGTTTAAGTAAAATTATAACAATTGAGTGTGTAGTTAGATCTTACAGTTCAGTGAAAAGTTTTGGTAATTTATCTTGCAGTCTTTTTTCCCAGTTTTATTAGATTAGTTGGTAGAGTGTCAGACTCGTAATCTCAGTGTCATGAGTTTGATACCAGACTGGGTTAGCTGCCATGATGGTTGCATCGGAAAGACACTTAGCTTCCATTTCTCTGGATGGTATAGCCAATAATGTGTTGATAGTGTGATTAAAAGGAACAAAAAAAGTTATTTGCTTCTCAAAAACCACATGAGCAATGTGCTCATAATTTTAAAATAAGCATTCTGATATCGTGGCCTTTCAAATTATTCTCAGGATGCCAGTCTATCGTCCAGTAAAGGCTGCTGTTACTAAAATTGTAAAGCTTTAAACAATTTAACAATAACCTCAAAAGAAGTTGACTAAATTTGTTAAAATGTATCCTGGCTTGAAGGCCTTTCAGAATTATGCAAATGATGTGAATCAGCCCTCAGATATGATTACCATCAGCAAAAACAGAAAAACCTTTAAAGGGCTTCATCTCAAAAAATGAGAAATAGAATTTGACCAAATTTGACAGAAAAGATCCTGGTATGAAGACCTTTAAAATTTTTATGAATGATTCCAGTCCACAATCAGCGATGACCACCATCACTACAACTAGAAAAAATTCGAAATGACGTCTTCCTACAAAAAAAAGATATAGAAGCAAAATTTGACACAGCATCCTAACATGAATGGCTTTCAAGTTATTGTACAAATGATTACACTCTACCATCAAATATAAATATTAGTATACAATAAGGAAAAGCTTTACACCTCTTTTAAACCTTTTTTGGCAGAAAGCACCCTGGCATGATGGCTTTCAGAAATTTATTTGGCATAAAAATCCTTTTGATATTGGATAAGTGTATGTGTCATCAAATATAGAAAAAGATAATTTAGGAAAAAAAAAAAAAGAGAAACCTTGAAATAATCAAAGCATTGGAAGAACGTTCTACAGAAAGCATCCTTCTGATTCAGATTTCTTGGCCAGCTTCTTTTGCATCTGCTATTAGGCAGGTGTAAGTCAGGTGAGTGACCCTTAGGCCCACTTGGGCCTTTGCTTTGGATATCTCATTCACTAAATTAGATTTGAACTTTCTTAAATAAATCTTTTTCTCAGTTGTGATATGAAACTTGTATTTTAATTTATTTGCTTTTTTAGAAAAATATATTTTTAGTTAGTTCAGAGTGGTTAATCAGAACTATTTAGTGAATCACCACAAACTTGAATGTCAGATTCAAAAAAATATTAATGGTTCTGCCTAGTGCTTGAGTCCATCCATTCCATCCATCACAGATTAATAACTGTTTAAGGACTTCAGCTTAATGTCAACAAAACATAGGTCATGCTAAATTTTCATCTTTTTCCATCAGACATTTACAGTTAAGGCTTCTGATCGACTTGGAAGTTTTCCTTTGCATATTTAATTAGATTTTTTAAAAAAATAATTTTACCATGCATGTTGGCAGGGGTTTTGGTGTTCTGTTGGCATATTTCTTGTTTCTTTTAAGGTACATTCATAAAAATATTAAAATCAATGTTTTTCTGTGACAGAGGGGAAGGATGTTGTAGACTGCATTGTGGAAAGGATTACAGATCCCACTAAGACCCGTGGACAGATTATTCAAGAACTCAAACGACAGTCACTTATTACTAGTGCCAAGGACTTGAGGAAACCAAAAGGGTAATTTGAGAATCTTGTACGAATGACCTTTTCATACAGAATCCTTAAAAGTTCCATATATACTCAGGTATCTGTCAAGTCTGAATGCAAACAACATGGAGCCTGATCTGCCGTTGCATTTGATTGTTCCACTGATTACTGTGAAGAAACTGCATATATTCAGATCTGCTGGTGTATATACTTCGGCAGATCCCAGTGAGATATAGTTTGGAGATGGATCCAACTTACAAGCAAGTATATATGGCAGTTAATTAATGATAAATGCCCTGGATTGCTTCTTGTTTTATTGTCCAAGCTTTATTAATTTCACATCAAATGAACATAATTTTTGATTCATTTTATCAAATAACTGCATAATTTTTTTAACATTACTCAGTGAAGTTACCATATAAATTTACTAGATATTAAGCATGTGTGGTATAAGGTGAGTGTCTTTGTCTTTTTTTTTAATTTTACAGTAGATTTAACAATCTGAGTCACTTCGCTACAATGTCTGCAGTGTGGCTGTTTATAGTGATGTCTAGCACTGGGGCATCATGCCGCAGACATGTGGCATCATGTCCCACCCAGTCACATTGTACTTACACCAGGCTGACCAGTCCTAACACTAACCTCTTAATGCTGAGCACCAAGCAAAGAAGCTGCTAGTACCATTTTTATGAAATCTTTATTATGACTCAGCTGGGGTTCAAATACACAACCTCCTGCATATAAGGTGGACATTCAAACCACTTAGGCCACCGGAATGGCTGATTTAAGATGATAGTATTACAATTTTTTTTTTTTACTGCAATTACAATATGTATTTTGACACTGTTTCTGTAATGCTCTGCGTGATTTGGAAAAATTGGTTAGCTACATATTGCATATTAAATTTTAAATAAATAGTATATTATCATAATTCTCAATTATTATTAAATATTATATTAAATTATTAAATAGTATATTATCAAATATTATCAAAAATATTAAATTATTAAATAGTATATTATCAAATATTATCAAAAATATTAAATTATTAAATAGTATATTATCAAATATTATCAAAAATATTAAATTATTAAATAGTATATTATCATAATTCTCAATAATTCTTTTTTGTCCTTAATTTTGTTTCTTCTGTTGAATTCTAAACTCCAGTCTTCGCATTCATCTTTAAATATGTGACCCGATCATAATATCTTAGTGGCATAACCACTACCTCGCAAACCCAGCCCTTCCAGTCTAAAATTTTTAGCTTTAAAAGCTAAAAGTTGTCGGCCGAAATAGATGACAGAGTGATTTCCCCTCTGTATATGGCACTAAATAGCATCAATGCCTGTGTCATATTTTTTTTCAAAACTGGGTACAACTCTTTGATGGCATGTGCCATGAACCCAAATTAGGTCAAATTACCTATTTTTCAGGGTTAATTTAACATTATTTATAAATACTGACATGCCACAGAAAATTGGGTAGATTATGAACTGCTTTTCTTGAACAGCAAAGGCTAAGCTGTTGAATAAGCAAAAACAAAAATATGAAAAACTATTTAATCACAACTTGAAAATTATTATCCACAGAAGTACAAGATCGGGACCCTGGAAAGAGGATCATGAAGTTGAACTCCGAGAATTGTTTGACAGATTTAAAACTTCAAGTGGTAAGAACTCGATAATTGTTTAAAATGCTACTTTCTTCTAATGACTGGTTTATATCTCTTGAGATGTTTAGATGTCAATTTTGGGCATATAAATTGAACAAACTGAAAAATAAACAAAAAAACCCAAAACAAAGCAGTATTATGATTATTTTTTTGACATTGGATTTCATGATTCTAGAATTTTTAAGGTAGTGTCAAATGCTATAACACTTTCTGATTCACTTGAGCAAAAAAAGTCTATATTATTGATGTAGATTAAATTGGAAAGAATCATGGTGCTTACATACGTGAAATGCACTTCAATTTCATCATGTTAGCTAACTTACTTTTCCTAGTTGATCTATTTTATAATCTTCCGAATTTGTTAATAATTCTACAAAGAGACTCAGTGAAATCTTCCAAGTATTGAATTCCATTGTTATTTTTTGGCTTAAATGAAGATTTAAATATCAGGCAGCTTAAACCTATTTTTTGTCTTAATATTTCCATTACGGTAAGATTTTGAATTTCAGAAATTTCTTTAACATATTAGAGATATAGATCAGCAGCATATTTGTGTATTTTGCAGTTTGATGAAAAATGCATGATGAAGTTTTCAGTACATTCAAATTATGCAAAACAATTCATCTTCATTTCGTCTGAAGTTTTCAGTGTATTGATTCTGGCATAAGTCCAGTCCATGTTGTATGATGACATTTTAGATTAAAATCAGCTATGCTGCTTGTTCAAGTTCCAAGTGTTTTCTTGCACGTTTGAGTGTAAATTTTGTGTTTTGTCACATTCACAAAATATGCAGTCAAATTTAAATTTTTGAAAAAAGTTCCAAATCAGGGAGTAAAAGACTTCATTTAATGAATTCTTATTTAGGCAGTGAGTTGTGTAAATTTTTTCAGTCAGAAAGAGAACTTCCAGAAAAAATTTTCAGTGTCAAGAATTGGCATGTAAGTGTTTATTCTAATAACTTTTGTTTACCACCTTTAAGACCCTGTTGGGAATATCGTCAGTAACTTGAGCATCAAGAGAAGCAAGGCCAAGGTGATAGAGAAAGTCTTGCAGCTTGGACTGGTGGAGGATCGGAAGCAACTGTACAAGAAACGATCACACAAGTCCCGCAAGGGTGGTAGCAATTACAAGGATGATGATGATGATGATTTAAATGACAGAGGAAACAATGAGCAGGGTAATGCACAGCAAAGATAGATAAGGTTCCAGATGTGAAATACAAGCCTAGGACTGTTATTGTTATTATTAATTATTATTTGACTAGGTTATTAATTTTTCTGAGCATCTGTTTCAACTCGAACAAAACATCTTAAGCACTTTAGATCTACACAGGTAACATAATATATAAAAAAAAACAAAACAGAATCAGCAAGTCCAGTTTGGAAAGTAAGCAGATACACTGTGTGTATTCAGGTGCGTACAACACTCTTGAAGCAGCTTTTACAATTCATGACTACACATAGTCAAGAATTGTGGATATTGATATAGACCGTTTAAAATAATGTTTGCAATGCTCATTTTGTCGACGAATCATATTTTTCGTTTGCATAAATAACTTGTTCAGTTTATAATAATAACTAGTGTTTTCTTTCTGGTTTCACCCTGAGTATAGTATACATGGTTTGTCCATCACTTGTTAACATTTGCTAAATTATCTACTCTAAATCAACTAATTTACTCCAAAATTTTCACTGAGCATCCTTGACTTAAATGGCTTTGAAGTTGGTACAGACGATGAGCAACAGCAGTCAAGAATGACCATTGTTTCTCTGTGAGACAAACCTTTTAACAGCATTTTCTTAAAGGTTCACACAGCAGAATAGAATTGATAGAAAGCGTCCTGGCATGAAGAGCTTTCACTTTTTTTTATAGAGGCTGCCAATATACCATCAAAAATGGCCACTATTACTAAAAATAGCAAAACCTTGAATGATTTCTTAAATTAGCTCCACAGAATCTGACCAGATTTAACAAAAGAAAAGTGTTCTGGCATGAAGGCCTTTTTAATTTGTAGAAGCAGTAACTTGGTTCATCGAGAATTGGGGTCATAAACAGAGGGTAGCGGGTTCAATACCTGGAGATATCTTGGCCACCTGGTCTTGGATTTGGCTCTTGTTAAATAAAATATGATTTTGAATGACCACAAGAACTGATATTTGTTTCACATTTGTCCATTTCTTGTTTGCATTGCCAGAATACACTAACAAAAAACTAATATTACATTAGCTGGCCTATCAGATAATGTATACACCATCTGGTCTCACATCTAAGGGAGACAATTCTGTATTTGCCTGTTCACAGGATCTGCATCACAAACAGTACATGCATCAATTGTGTACATTCAAACAAGTACAACAGTTTCATTCAGCTACAAAAAAAGAGAAGAACAAAAAAGCAAACGTTCCTTGGAGCCTGATGTGTAACCTGCATCTATGCAGTGTTGTATCTGTTCTTTGTCCATGTCCGCCACCATACCCCGCTCCCCTCATGCAGTTGGGTTGCCAAACACTTAAATGTTGACACTCGCATCAATCCCAGAAAAGTGAAACCTATTCCTCACCATACGTTCGAAGGAGAAACAAACAATTTTGGTAGTAACACATCATGTAGGTCAACATCTTGGAAATAAATTTATGCATTTTACATGGTTCCTATGCGTTTGGTTTGGGGTGTTGGGTTGGATCAATTGCCTATTGGGAAGTTGTTGTTTGCTGCCACCGTGTGGTAGTGGCATATGATAGTCGCTTACTAGTGGGCCAAGCAAACTTAAATATGTTACATTCAGTCATACCTGTGTGAAATCAATATGAAATGATTTATTTTCTCAGAAATGGCAAGTATTACAATCATTATGACTTTAATTTCCTGATAGACAAGACGAAACTACAGCATAGATGAAACCAGACCCAGTACTCACTATTGGCATTACTAGACACATGACTACACAAATCTCAGACTGTGACATCAGAAGTCCAATAGTAATATGATATCAACAACAAATTCCTTTCTAATGTTGTTGTACACAAATTCAAATATATGAAATGAAAGTCAGATACTTCTTGTAAAAACCAGAATTCTCAACACATTTATTTCAGGAACAACCAGAAACCCGTTGCTGTTGCAGCAGTCTGGTCCGTCAGATTCATTAAAAAAAGAGCTCATGTCCTGTGGTAGTCACATGATGAAACAAAACCCAAGTAGTTTCTCTCAGAATAAATATAGAGAGAATTTTTTATTCCTGTGCTTTTGTTTTTTTATTACAAAAAGTATATGACTTTCATTTAATATTTTTAGTTTTTCTATAATATTTGAAACTGATTATTAATGATATCATGTGACTACTAGACCTATGATGTCATGAACATGAGGGTTGCAAGATTTGTGAACTTGTGCAATTTTGCAATGCAAATGGCGAGTATCAGGTCAAATTTCAGCAGATTAAAGACATAATGATTGTAAGATTCTAAGAAAATATATAATTTTCATGTGGTTATGAGTCAATACAAGAGTATTTAAGTTTGCTAGGTCATCTGGTAAGCGTCACTTTGCCACTACCATGTTGGCTTCTTGTGATGCAGGACTGGTTTTCATACCTTCCATGTAAGAAATGGTCGATATCAAGCTGTCTGTGAAATGACCAGTCCACTAAACAAATCTAATCGACTGAGCTTTTGAATTGATTAAGCAAATGTTTGTGGCAAGCATCTAAATGATCCATACTGCAACCTCCGAATATTCAGGTCTGAACTTGATAAATTTAACTTCACCAGTTATGACTCGATTACTTAATTGTTTCTGTTGTCAAGTGGTGGCAGAAAATTCCAGGCTTTCTTCAATATTTACGGATTTCAAGGACTTTTCAGTCAAAAAAAAAGTTATCATTTCTCCCGACTTTTCCATGATTTCCTGGTAGCATGGGAACCCAGCAAACAACAATTAAACCACGTTCGCATATTTATTTCTCAATTGAACAGCTGTTTAATCTTTTCTTACAGAGTTTCAAGAGCTTCCATCTGATTTTGAAGAACCCGAGTTGCCAGAATCCTCTGATGATAATGGTTCTGCAGATAGTTCCTCTGATGAATCAGATTCTGATGTGGAGAAAGAGGCAGAATCTTTTGCAGAAAATTTGGGTGTGATAAGCGAAGGAAATATGTCTTCGACTATACGAAGCTTAGTGGAGAAAGGTTTGTACTGTAATATTCACACACACACACACACACACAGACACCATTCCTGGGGAGTTTGTAACCCCTCCCCTACTGATTTTAAAAATTACAAGCATTAAAGATGTAAAACAAATGCACAAACTTTTCATTCATCAGTACATAATTTCTAACCTAATCATCAACAGGGGGTCTCGAACGCTGTCATCTTGTTTGATCTACCACATGAGAAGCTCTTGAAGGATTTCAGTTTATATAACTTAAATGTATATTTTTTATTTCTGTATGCTTTCAGGATTTTACATGTTACTTTTTTATTTTATATACATTTTACAGAATTTTAGCATCTTGACAATTTATATTTTATCTTCTCAGTGTTTGTGTTTACATTTTTTTGGAAGGGTGCATCTTCCTAAATTATTGCGCAGTTTGTTTGACATTTGTCTAAATTTACCTTTAGTTGGAATCATTAAACACCTATAATATTGAGATGTCATAAAATGCTACTGCATACATGCATTTATACATACAATAATTGCAGTTGCGTTAGCTGTTATATGTAACAAAGATTTCCATTGGATAGAAAGTAACCAAGTGATCCAGTTGAAGTGTGTTTCTTTCCAAATGTAGAAACTTATTTATATCCTTTGATAATTAGACTTGCCAATAAAGTAACGACTGTAAACATTGAAAGAGAAAGTTGGACACAATGTATGCCTTCAAAATGAAATAAAAACAATTGAATAAATTGATTTTGAGAGAATCATAAAACAAATCTGTAAAAAAAAATTGTAAAATAACCATTCATTCTTTGACTACCTTTGATATCAGTCTGCATAAAAATGTTGCATGTATGCTAGGTCAAGATCATTGACTACTGGTCAGAAATGGCAGAATTCAGATAATTTTCACTCAGCTTGGCTTATCAGATGAATTTCCTACACTGAGATATTGAACACATTGACCTATCAATAGCTGATGAGCCTTTTGAATCAACCAGCTAAACTTTAGTCCCTTGCCATTTGAACAGCAAATATAAATTGGCATGTTCAATAAATGGGGCAAAGTATGCGGAATGAAGACTCTGCAAACAAGCTTCATAACATCAGATACATCGGTGGGATCCCTTGTATAGAACAAATTGCAGAGATTACATTGTTTTATGCTGATTTTATATAAGACGTGTATTGACTCAGCATACCTCCTTAAGCTTGAACCTCGATCAGAGTGCAGACCTGAAGCGTCCTGAAGAGCGAACCTCAGTCAGAGGGCAAAACCTCCTGAGGGTGAAATTCGACCAGAGTGCAGACCTTGCCCGTGTCCACTGACACTAGAATACATTCTGGCAGTGTGTGTCGACTTCCACACAGAGATTTTAGATGTGGACTCAGTTAAGGAACTTTATTATTATGTACCACCATTGAAAATCTTGGAATTTTTGAGGGAGTGTTGTTTATATACAAAATTTGACACAGTATTTTAGGATGTTATATTTGTTACCTTTACCTGTTATTTTATATCCATTTTACATAATTTTAGCATCTTTTTATCTATTATTTTGTAGTACTTGATGTCCACATTTATTTGGAAGAGTTTCTTTTCCTAAAGTTTTTGTGTAATTCTTTATTTTTACACTTTTAGATTGGCACCATCCAGCCAGTGTTGTGCTGACGGTGCCTTTAAACTCAAATACATACATATATATTCCAGTTCACAATGAAAAGCAACCACAAATTTAAATTAAATCAAGCATATATTGTTATGTGAATTTTTATGCTTGCTAAAAATTTTGTGATTTAAAGTATTCATGCCAGATCATCGATACGTTGTCCGTGCAGTTCCTTAATATATTTGAATTAAAATGAACTACACTGAATAACAAGCAGCCAATAACATGTTTTGTTAGCATCCTCTACATTTTCATTTCCTTTGTGGACAATTTCAGGTTACAGAGACCAAGTACACTGGATTGAAAGGGCTCTCAGAAGAACAGCTGAGGACAGGGAATCCGAAGGTAGATTGCATCACACAAGTGTGATTTAGACTGAAATATTTTCAATCCTGTAAATAATTATTTCACCAGCATGAAAATATCATGAATTGAGAGAGGCAAGAAAATTAATGAAAGGACAGTTTGGTTCAGTTTTTGTCTAAGAAAACAATTGGGTCTGAAAAATCATGTTTTATTCTCTGCTGTATTTTGTAATAGGAAATGAAAAGTCTACATTATTTGGTTTCATTGTAGAACTACATCTTTATCCTTTTCTATAATACCAGTCACTTTGGGATATTAAAAATAAAGTTGACATTACAGATCTCAGAGCTAAAATACCATCTCATGATGCATATATGTGGCAGATAGGGATAAGAAGTTAATGCATACAGTTTGTATTCAAGACCCTTTTTGGTAATAAGAGTGCTTTCAGTTCTTTATAGGTGTCCCAGGAGGAAATGTGTGAGAGGATTGGAAAGCACTTTACTGATGTAATCATAACTAAATTATTTTAACGGAAAATGTCTGGCAAAATTAATTTCACTATTTCACTGCACCTCCTGATAATATTGAGGCATGCAAATACTAAAAATATATATTTTTATTGTCTTTTCCTGTGTTCTAAATGGGTAGTTACGTTTAGAAATTAAAAAATCATGGTAAATATTGTTGTGGGCAAGGCATTTTGTTCCTTTTTCCATTGTACTAAATACACTTGCCTGTGCTGAAGTACACTTAAATACCAGCCAATCAGTCAGTCTTTTCTACAAACAGAACCTGTTGCTGTCCCGATTGTCCCATTGACTGAGGAAAATGAGACGGCAATGGAGGATGAAATCTTCCTGTCATTCCTATCAACGATTGGAATTTCTGCTCCTGCCAATGAACAGGTAAGGTGTTGGTTCTTTTTCCACCAGCTTTAAAAGCATTAAGGTACAGTCATCACTCGATTATCATCTTCATTGAAGATAACGGCATGTTCAATCTCACTTATCTGATGTCATTTAGATCACTTCCTTAGCATTACGTATTTGAAACATTTGGTCAAAGTGTTTGAAAAACTTAGAGCCATTGGAGTTTTAAGGTTTTAATAACAGATTAATGAGACTCAACTATAATTATCACCTACACAAAATTTACAGGAGGCATTTTGGCGAATACCAGCCAACCTGACAGCTTCTGAATTGAGAAACATTGCTGACGGCCTGGAATTGAATGAAAATGGTGAACCAGTAGCAGCAGATAAGATAAAGGTTGTTCAGAAACCTAAACAAAATACCCAGAAAAAGAGGAAGGAAAAGAAAAAGGAAAGAAAAAAAGATAAACATAAGAACAAAAAGGACCAGGATGTTTCCAGAAGGTTTGTGGCTTTACAGGAGATGGCAAAAAAGAGGAAGGAAGGTCAAGGTCAAGGGAAAAGAAGGTCAAGGTAATTGTTTATTCTTGTATTCTGTTTGAGCATCGTCTGCAGGGGACAAAGACAGTTAAGTTGTACCATAAATGGAGGCAAAATTGAACAAATGTACAATATGTTGTTGACAACAGGCATTGTTGGAACTAAATAAATGTAGGGTTTTTTGTTAAGTGAGTTCTTAATCATTGTGTCAAATGGTGTCCAGCAGTTGAAAATTCACTTGCCCAGCTTGAAATGGCAAATGAAAATTTCTGGTGATCCAGTGAATTTGCCAGTCACAACCGGACTTTATATTTCTATTTATATCTGGTTGAGTTAGACTGTATTCTGGGTAAGTAGCAATTTTTAGATCTAATTGTCATAGGCCTGAAGAGTTTTTTGGATGGTCTGTTGTCTGTCTATTAGTACAAGTTTGTTATTGCTACTCCTAAACTATTTGGAGGATTGCCATGAAACTTTACATGCACATTTATCCCATGGTCTAGTTGGTCCTAAATGAAAATGGTGCAGTTCAGACAAGCAGTATGGCCCCACAGTGGCCATCTTGAGAACCTTATTGCTGCTCCTCCAGAGTGAAATTCCATGTTGATTTAGGGTTTTCATTAAAAGACTTCTTATGATGTCTGATTAGCTCCTCAATGAAAATGATCTGGTGTCTAATATGTCTAACTGCAGTGGCCATCTTGAAAACCCTGTTATGCCTCCTCCTGTATGGATGGTCCTATCAACATTGTGTTTCCCTAAGACTTTTTATAATGTCTTGTTTGTAAAATATGGTTCCAGTCTGATATCCAGTATGCCACCATGACAACCATCTTGAAAATTTTGTTGTCATTATTCTTTCAAAACAGAAAGTTGTATCAATATGGGGTTTTCAACAGAAGACTTGTCTTGTTGGTCCTGATTGAAAATGGTGCCAATGTGACATCCAGTATGGCCACCAAAACAGCTAATTTGCAAATCTTATTGCTGAAAAATATCAAACATGGTTTCAACCTTGAGCAGTTAAAAGGAAGAAATGATCTTATTTGAACTCCTGGATATTCTTTTCAGCCAGTAGAGCATCAGTCTCTTCAAGGCACTTTTGTTGTACTTGTCAGAGTGGGCGAGTGGATTTTCAGAGAATTTTCTACCCCAGGTGGTTTTCAAGGACAGTTTTTTTCTGCCAGTATTTTAATTGTCATATTGCAATCCTTTGTATAATAAGAATTGATAAATGACAGGAGCTGCAGCTTGTGTAGGAAATTATCTTGAATGCAATAGGTTTCTTAGTCAATTTGACGTGTTGATTTCACTCCACCAGATACAAGAAAGCCTCCACTATAAAGATGTCTGATGTTGATCAGCCAAGGGATGTGAATGATTCCACGATGATTAATGTGGCACTACCCACTCCTGCAACAGAAAAATCTGTTGTCAGGTCCAAGAAGAAGAGGGTCAAAAAGATGATGGATTCGGATAATGAGGAAAGGTACATGAGGAAAATGTTATGGGAATCAGTTAAATACATTCATTGATTTTTGTGAGAAATATGTTACAGATCAATGAAATAAATTCACTAACTGTAAGATTAACTTGCAAAATGTGATGTTTTTCCAGCCTGAAATTAGAATCCTGTTGAAATTCTTTTTTATATAAAAAACGATATGCATTTACATGTTGGATAAAAATGAAACTTCCATTCTTGTTATTGCATTGATATCATGGACATTAAATGCTTTAGATTAGATCCGACCTAATTGAGGGAAAATTTGACAATGTGAGGAAAAGTACTGTCCAATCTCATTCAGACTGATCATCCAACTGATGAAAAAAATTCGTCCCCAAAATTTGGAACACTAATTATATTGATTTGTGTTTCGTTCTATCTGTCCATTTACCTGTCCCCAAATTCATCCTCACTTTTATAAAGAGTAGCTTACCTTAAAAATGTTTTTAATTAATTTAATTTTAATTTTTAATTTAAGTACTATAAATCAGACATTTTTGTTATTAAATTTAGAAAATTTATTAATCTTGTAAAATTCATTAAACTTGGAAAATTGATTAAACTTGAGTAATTGTAAAATTCATTAATCTTGCAGTGCTGACCCAGGTCTCGTATTGACCTTGGCTCGTTACTGAACAAGATTATGTATTTACTCGGGCTCAGAATTGAACAAGATCCTGTGATTAACTCTTTAGCATGTGGCTGATGAATTTTCCAAAATACTGAGTCCACCAGAGATAGTAGGGTTCAAATAAATACAAATAAATATGCTTTTTATTTCTCCACTTAGTTTCATTCCTAATTCATGATGCACAATTTCATAACACACATCCTTACTGACATCATATAGTCCTTAATGATGATTTATATCACATTTAAGTCATTGTTAATTCTTGATGATGAAATTAGTAATATAATGGATAATTTCACTGTGATGTCATTACTGACATTTGGGCAATAACAAAACTGCTCTCTGACCAATTCGAGTAAGCGATTAATGTTTTTTAATCCATTTAGGCCTTTGACTTTAATAGTGAAGAAAAGCCTACATGATTTGTTTTACAGTTAAATATTTTTTGCTAATGAGATGTTGAAATTTATTTCCAAGATTAATATTAAAAATTCTAAAATAACAGATTTGAATACTTGGTGGGAGTCTGAAGAGCAGGACCTGAGTAAACCAAATGTTTTCATCTAGCCTGTAGTTGCCCTTATGTTACAGTTATGAATAATAAGTATTTATCACTTGCCTGTTGTTGCCAGTATGTTACAGCTATGAATAATATGTATTTATCATTTTATAACACACACTCACTGTGAACAGTGTATCTCTAGGTCTGCAACTGAATAATGCACTCGCAGATCAGGTGCTGGCATCATAGAACTTTTCTTGACTCCAGATCCTACTCAAAAATATTCTGACTAGTAAGATAGCGGCATTTTTTATTTTTTTTTAACTTGAGTAACATTTATTATTCTAAATGCCGAGTCAAGTTTTATGATGCAGGGGTCTTATCTTGTAAAGTATTTGATAGGTCTGGCCATGTATTCAGAAAGTTTCTTAAGATATAGAAACTCAAATTTACCTTCATCATAAGTCTCATATTACAGTGTTGCAAAATTGGAAAATAAACCATATTTAATAGGTTTGCTTTGATGTTGTGGAGTTTAACTCCATTTTTTAGATACATGTGTGTGTGATTTGGATTTTTAATGTAGCTTTAACAGTTTTTCAGTCGTATCGCTACAATGTTGGCAGTGTGGCAGTTTATAGTGATGTCTAGTACTGGGGCATCATGCCACAGACATGTAGCATCATGTCCCACCCAGTCACATTATCCTGACACCAGGACGACCAGCCCTAACACTAACCTCTTAATGCTGAGCGCCAAGCGAGGCAGCTGTTAGTACCATTTTTTAAGTCTTTGATATGACTGGGCTGGGAATCGAACCCACAGCTTCCCACATTCGAGGCGGATGCTCTAACCACTAGGCCACTGGAGCAGTCAGCAAATGATACATTGCAGCCAGTATATTTGGTGGAGGAAGAACAACCAATCCACAGGAAGCTACTGACAAGCTTTCTCACATACCCACATTGGTTAAGTCAAGAATCAAACTTGTGCAGAAAGAGGCGAGATGTGTGAGTGATCTGTCAAGGCAAGCACCTTAGACCACTTGGCAACCTAGGGCCCCTGCATATTTAACCTACATCTTATTAAAATGTAATGCTATTTAGTAATCATTTGTATTTGAATTAGTTTTATATATTGTGTGCTATCAAAATTTAGTTTAAGTTTCCACTCAGGATGAAGAGTTTAGTAAATATTCAATACAGGGTCAATACGGGACCTGGGTCAGTACTGAGCCTGAGTCACTATTGAGACATGGTCACAATTGTGCACAGCTGTTACACGTTTTACATGGATACATGCAACCGTAGCTTTCTGATGCAGAAAACAATATGATCTCAATAATTGTGTTATGCTGAACAAATTCGATCAAATTTGCATATGAACAGACACCTTTGAAAATCTGACATTTAACCTGTGCAAATGTATTGCATGTTTATACTCTTTCAACTTTTATTTTATGGTCAATCAGTAACAGGGTACTTTTCACTCATACTTTTCTTTGTAATGACCAATACTTGGGGATAGATATTCAGCTAAGAGTAGCAAAAGAAAATGCATGCCAGCCATATTTCACTGATTTCGGTCACATAGATCCTTACTATGTAAATATATCAATATTTCAAAATGTTAAAATACTCAGCCATTTCACAAGTGACAGGAATGAAATGTTTACAGATGTCTTTCAGATATCGTTAACTCACTGTCCTGAAGTTTTTCTTCCGGTTCTGTTATTTCCAGAAAACCAGTGGCTCAGTATTTATGTGCCAGACTCATAAACAAAAAGGTCCAATTTCAAATACCACCCAAGCCAGGCCACATTGGTGTGTCTCTGTGGAAGACAATTTGTTTAAATCGTCTTAGTACATTGAAATCGTTCATGTGTTGATCTCTTAACCAACCAATCCTCAACTTTATAAAACTTTTAAACATGTAATAATAATAGTAATCAGTCTTACTTTTTTAATTTTATAACTTTAATAACTTGCTACTGTTTTTGTGAAATGTGTATTCTTCGAAGATTTTTGTGACACAATCTTACACTTTATTAAGCTTATAGAAAATCACATCATACAATTCTAATATTAGATTTTTTTCCATGTATTGTGCAGTTTTTTAAAATCAACTTTCAGTCAACAGGAGAGGCCAGGCCCAGTCAATTCTGACAGTGAAGAGATAGAGAACCAGTCTACTATTCGAATTCAACCATTTCAATTCAGTTCAGACTCTGACTCCGATGAAAACAGCCTAGCCATAGTCAGGTCATCAAAAAAGAAATCAAGACAAGATTTATCCAATGAACTTGATGAACAGGATATACTTACTGCAAAAAGTACTAGTAAAAAATCAAGAATGTTAAAGTCAGATGACAGTGATGATGATGATGATGATGTTGAGGTCAAGATCTCAGGGAGTGGTGCTACCAAAAGGTCAAGGTCATTAAATAAAGATGATGGTGATGATCAAGTCAAGGCCAGTCCTCCCACCAAAAGGTCAAGGATAATATCAGATGACAGTGATGAGGAGAAGGAAAATATTGCTAGCCAAGGGAACAATGAGCCACTAAAATTTGGGGACAGTGACAGTGATAGTGAAGATGATATGCCTCTCTCTGCAGTAGTAGGGAAGAAAGCTGCTCCAGGTATTTACATAATCCTGCATGCATGTGTATTCATTCTGACTCACAGGCCAAGTTTAATCAATCTCAATCCTGTTTGTTGCTCAATTTAGTATGATATGTTTCAAAGGACAATATTTCCAGGTCATTTGAACCCTTCATCAAGATGCTGGAACCGAATTGTAATTGCCTTTTCTGTTCATCTCTCTGTCCAGGTGTCTGTCCATCCATTGACACTACTGCCATTCATCTAGCTATCCAGGTGTCTGTCCATCCATTGACACTACTGGCAACCAGTAAAGCTCTGTCAAACTTACACATAATCAAATGCCTTTGGTACATGATTTGTATATTTCATGTAGATGTACCTTTTGAGAGTTTCATCATTTTTGATGGAATTATTGATATTTTCAACCAATTTGAAGTTTCTAATGACCATTACAGCAGATTCTTTTAACAATCATAGTTCAGGAACATTTCAACATATTCTGATGCAAATTGGTGTATACATCATCTTGTAAACCTAGGTATGCCCTTTATGAGTTGTCTTGGATAGAGTTGTGGCCCTTGACAGTTTCATATCATCACATGGGAAATTGTATGTAAGTCATAGCTCAAGAACCATTATCGTGCTTTGGTGCAGTTTTACATGACATTACTTGTGAATGTAAAGTGCCTTTTATTGGTTTTGTTTCATCTACTCTGTTTTCGACAAGAGTTATGACTCACATCAATCAAGTTCATATGTTTACGTGGGATATTGTTTCTGTCCACAGCAAAAGAACATTCAACATATTCTGATGTAATTTGATGACAGCACTGTTTCACAGACCTAGAAATAACTTGTATGTTTCATCTCATTTGAGTTCCAATTATGTCCTGTTTAGAGATGTCACAATTTTCGGAAATTTATACTGGGTACCCATCAATCATAATGATCGGTTACCCGGGTACCCGATCAAAGGTAAATTGTATTAAATATGAACATGAACTGCTTTGTTGTAGGTTCATACATGCCAGCCCCCAAGAGAGGTATAAGTGTAATTTCCTAACATGGTATAAGAAGTGCGTGTTACGGTAACCAAGTTTTTGTGTTGGCTTTGCCAGGACAAAATTGTCTGCCTTGGGTTTCCCACTAATAAAAAAAAGAGTCCAGTAAACAAACATGTGAACAGCAGCCAGGGCCACAAACTTCAGGCAAAAATGGAACTAGTTAAACCAGACATTTATATTGTACTTTCTTTTATTTGAATTGTAGTATGTATTTAAATTTTATTTCATCAAATATTTCTTAATCAGTACTTGGTGTTGCTGTCGACGAAAGGTACTGACCTAGTTAATGTCATCAGGATTTCAAAACAAGCACATTTTAATTTGCGAGAAAAATGGCACATGAACCATGGACAGGCACAAAGTTAGGACAGTCTAGCTTTAAGTATTAGCGTTGATTCTTATGTCAGGTGAGAAAGGAGAGAATTGTCCTCCCTTGTATTATTATATATAGTACATGTATGACAAGTAAATTGTAAGCAGCCATACGAGCCCCTGTGATGATGAATAAATGCGCACAGATGACACAAGCCTCGAACTGTAATCATTATTCTTTGTCTTGATCTGAACTTGGAATACTTTTTTTTTAAAAACGTACCCAGTTGCTCATTTTATTACCTGGGTTATTATTAACGGGCGGGTACCCATTGGCATTGTTAGGCCCTTTACTTTGCTTCGGGTTAATATATATTTCATACACATTTGTCAAGGGAAAAAAGTGAGTAATTATTGGGGAACTGCATCCACCATACCGGTCTGGCAGACAAGTTAGCATACTGATATTCTGCTTTTCTTTTTCACTGCAATCAATTCATGTTTTGCAAATATTCACATTAAAGGAAGAATAGTTCTTTTATTTCAGTCCTTTGTCAGACTATCTAGCATTATAAACCATAAATGTAGAATTAAATCAAGTGGAGATAGAAAGCTACATTTGTTACTTTCTTTTTATCAAATAATTAACATGGTTATTTAAAAAAAGGTCTTGAATATTATTGACTTCTGACAAGGTTAATGCAAGGTATCAATCCCAGAAAAACTATATTCACCAAGGCCTCAGGCCATGGTGTATATTTTTCTGGGGTTGATAACTCTTTGTATTGACCAAGATCAAGAATCATTAATTGGTTCATTACAGGACTTAATTTTCTATGTTCTTTTGCTGCAGTTTTATAGACACCGTTCTGGTGGGCTAGTGGTTAGAGAGTCCGCCTCAGATGCAGGAGGTCGCGAGTTCGAACCCCAGCCGAGTCATACCAACGGCTTATAAAAATGGTACTAACAGCTGCCTTACTAGGCGCTCAGCATTAAGAGGTCAGTGTTAGGACTGGTCGGTCTGGTGTCAGGATAATGTGATGAGGTGGGACATGATGCTACATGTCTGTGGCATGATGCCTCAGTGTTGGACATCACTTTAACCTTTGATGTGTACTGTAGGAAAGCAGCACATGGTAAAATGTCTGAGAGATCAATCCTAATTATCGGTGGCTTTGAAAAACTGGACTTGGGTAACTTTGCAATTTTAGGATTATTTACAGCACAGATGTTTGCGTGTACCAGGAGACTTGATTGATACAGTGTGTATTAATTGGTTTTGTTTGAAAATCATTGAAGTGTAAGCTTTAGTAATGTGCTGTCTTTAGTGGCTGTACATCGTGTTTACTTAGCACTTGTGCTTCGAGAAATAGTTCTAGTATTTTACATTCTTGTTCCTTTGGATTAAAATGCTAATCAAACAACAGTTTGTGACATGTAATTATCAGTTAAAACATGTATGTTTGCAGTTGTCTATGCTTTATTTACAGGCCTGCCAACCCTTACAATTTCGCTGTAAGTCTTACAAAAATGACCCTTAAAATACGCACTTATGGAATAAAGAAAAAACTACGGAAATATGATTGTTGTGGTAAAATCTGGATAATTGGCTCATCCATGTTTGATTGGGATCCAGGTTTCACATCAGCTTAAGTAGAATTTGTCCGAGAACCAGACTAACTTTATATTAGTATCTCAGATGCTTTAAATTGCACATATTTTTCCATGGGAAGCATCTGCATGATAAAATTGTTGATTGTAGAATTCTTTAAAAATGGCATCCACCTACCGATACATGTCAAAGACGAAAGAAAAAAAAAGCCTCTTAAAAAAGTTTTAATAATCAGTACAGAAGAATAAAAAGGAATATTCAGATTTTTCTGAATAAAAGCAGGAAGGAACACACGTTTATTGGACATTATGTGTCGATTTGAGTGTGTCACCCGGTGGGAGATACAATTACCGTCATGTGAAATGAAGAAAATATTCCAAGAATTATGTCAAGTTGAGAGATAGTAACAAGCCATTGAGCTGCATAGAGTTTGGAACTGAAGGGTGTATGTGTACTCACAAACTTTTCAGATGAGCATAATGTCTACTGTCAATGCATCAGTTTGGAACATGGGGGCTCATATGATTGCTTACAATTTAACTATCAGTCATACATATGTATTGTATGACAGGTAAGTAGTGAATATCGATATGAGTCCCTGTGGTTTGGAATACCAAACTTTTTAAATAGACATTTTCCAACATGACAATAGCAATGCATGATATTTTGTTACACCTTGCTGAAAACTGGTAAACGGAAAAAAATCAGCTGCCTTACTGAGACGATCTTGTTAGGGTTGACAGGTCTTTATTTAGATTATTTATTCTGATGGCTCATAACTGTTGTCAAATCTGAAATCACAGATTGCAGCAGAGAATAAAGTGAGTGCAAATTTGTCATACAAATTAAGAAGAAAAAAGGGTGTGGGTGGATGTCTGCATTACAGGTGGCTAATTTTTCATCGTATCTTTAAATTCGTGATTCAGAACAAGCTCGAAATCCACAAAAATTGGTAACCCATGAAAAATTATGAAAGCACAGTATGTTTTAGCCATTTGGCCAGTCAGATTTTTGCAAAGTCAGAAGATCTATAATAATTTGATTGAAAAAAATCAGATAATTTCCTATATTCTTAAATGAACCCTTGTCTATTAATTGTAGTGATAATATTTACAGAATCATTCCCAGCAACACTGTATACTCAACCAGAATCGGACTCTGATCTCGATGACCATGTGCCACTCAGGAAAGTTTTACAGCGGAAGAATGTAATTGACAGTGATGATGAGGAGGACTGACGAGCAGGTGTATAGCAGCCACATAAATTTTCTGGATTGTGTACAGTAGCCAAGACTTTTCCAGAGTATAGCAGCCAGGAGAATTTTATGGATTGAGTATAGCTGCTATTAAATTTTGTGAACTGAGTTTAGCAGTTTTGAAAATTTTCTGGATGAGTATAGCGGCTGTTGGAAATTTTTACATTGAGCACAGCCGCTGTGGACAGTTTCTTGATTGTGTAAAGCAGCTGTGAGAGAATTCAGAACCGAGTATAGCAGCTACAAGGGCTTTGTGGATTGGGTATCGCAGCCATGGAAATTTCAGAATTATTTTGGAATGCTGGATTTATAGTCTAGCTTGTATTGTAACCACCACAAAGATTGTGTGTGTGTGTGTGTGTGTGTGTGTGTGTGTGTGTGTGTGTGTGTAAGAATTAGTCCTTGATGAATTGCCAAATGGATATTCTATATACAATGATATAGAGGTGTAAAGATTGTGTTGTTACTGAACCACACAAAAAATAATGAATTATGTCACCTTGGATTGACAGGATTTTCTATCTACGTTGTTGGTGGGAGGGGGTAAAAAGTGTGTTATAACTGAACCACATAAAGTACTGCACGAGTTGCACAACCTTGGATTGCTAAAAGATTTTCTATATGCATTGCTGAAGGGAGGGGCTAAATATTGTGTTGTAACTGAAGTGCATAAAATACTGCACAAATTACACAGCTATTGGGTTTTCTATCTTTAGTGCTGTAAGAGTGTAAATTAATGATTCATAATAATCTTGCATCTTATATATAATAAATAGACTGTTCTTTCAAGATTGGCTTCTTGGAACGTATTGTTATTGTTATGAAATGAAAATCAATTTTAGTTGTCCATATATTGCATATAGAAAAAAGTTGAGAGAATTTCTCAATTTGTGCAATTGTTGGGGCTTATTTCTTTATGCCAGCCTGGCATTTTGTTTTATGGCATTGTCCATCTGTCGATTAACATTTGCTTGTCCAGACCATAACTTTGTCACAGTTGGGAAGGTTTTCATGAAACTTGGCCAGCGTCTGTGGCTAGGTCCAAGCATATATCACAGCAAGGCAGTGTTCATGTACCATAACCATGCTCTATGCCTTAAGATCAAGGTCAAAGAAAAGGGAAAATGTAATTCTGTGACAACTTTTCAACCTCTGAAGAAATGTTAATGAAATTTTTGCCAAAATTTATATTATGTATAGATGCTGAATCACATAACATAGCCATGCCTCCGGCCTGAAGATTAAGGTCAGATGAAGAGAAGATGTAACTTGGACTTGTATTATTGTTTGAATAACTGAAGATATTTTAGTGAACCTAAACAGTATTTTATAATAATAATTCTAGCTCGTGAATTGACTGCATTTTCTGCCTTGCGATTGGCTTTAAACTGTCGCATGTCACTGATCTGGAATTTTTGCACATTAGTAAATTCTGGGGACTACTGTCAGTTCTTGGTCAGTTTCCAGTGTACCATGCATCAGATTCTGTATTGGCTCCATACAAAATAGCAACAAGCAGCATGGTTCCCCGTTTCAGATAAAAATTTGCAACTCCAGATAAAATTTCCAGTCTGAAGTTCAAACACTGCTATCGCACAATCCTTCCGGCACTCCAACATTTGCCTCATTAGTCAAACAAAACATAATGGCAGGATTTTACAAGCAAATCGGCCTTCATAATTTGCTGCATATTTGCTTTGACAATGTGTGTCAGTGTCATGGTCATATGGTACCAGAGCAGCAGAGCTCACTAAAAATGGACACAATTTTGCTTTGAAAGATCAAAATGTATGGAAAGTGAGCACAATGAATACTTGAAATGTATAGTATATTTGCTAAATAAAAATTACTGACCTGTATCTTCTCTTGTGTTGTGATTCTGTACAGGTTATCACAGGTAGCAAAGAGTCATTGATGAACAGAGTTCCAGTGAACAAAGAGAATCTGTTGTTCATAGAACCTTGAAAAATCCTTTATTTTCTTGCAAAACTTGTGAACCTTTCACAAAAATGTCCAGAATTTATTTTAGGGAATCACAAAACATTTAGATTGTATAAAAATGTCTTGCTTTTTAAATTTGGAACATGAGTATATTAATACATAAAATAACAGTCACCAGATAAATTAGTTTCCTTTAGTGGCATGCTAATTGATTGTGTGGATTTTCTTCAACTTTTGTATCTGTTATGGAGTTGACATAAAATAACATTAGGAGGAAGTTCAGTTTACACAAGGCAGAATACTCTGAAAATTTTGCAACTTGAAAACAGCGACTATATGTACTGCGAAATAGACAACCATTGGTTAATGAAGGTATGGATAGATACTCTGGCATCATGTGAAGAGGCTAAAATCAGATTTGTTAACTACTAACGAAAGAAAAGAGGAAAATTAGAATTGGAAGGAGTAAATGATAATAGTACTAGTTTGGTATTTATATTTTACCTAATCCCTCACGAAGTTAATGCACGTCTTTGAGGCTTTATTACCAACTGTGATCATTTAATTTTGTAATAACAATAATAATAATAATAAACTTTATTTTATGAGAATAAATTCAGTTTTACTATACCATTATTCACTCAACTGCAAACAACATTGACCCTGACGTGCGAGCCTATCAGGGTCTGTGTTATACTGATTACTCAGTAGATGACAGTGATTGGTAAAGGTGAGTAATCTAGACAATTCAGTCTTCGTGGCTGAGTGATCTAAACCACCTGCCATTACTGATCACTGCCGTACCACCTCTGTCCAAATTGGTTCAAGTCTCGGGCTTGGCCACTGTAAATTTAAAGTAATATATTAGAAAAAAAGTGATTTTTTTTATTCTCAAATATAAAATGAGTAAAGATTATGGATTCTCCTTGTACCTGATTATAATGCATTAGGTACAACTGTAGTCATTAGTTTGGAAAATGAATAAAATAATAAAAATTAAAAACAATGAAAAGTTTAAGAAAGAAGACAATGAAAAGATTACATGTACATTAGGTTACATTAAAGATGAAGGGGACATATTAATTCACACTTGAAAATTGTATTGTACTGATTCAATCTATGGCCTACAGGTCACATCTAGCCTGAAATCTAGTTTTATCTGGTTACGTATACATCATGGGGATACATTTAAAAATCGCCATCTGACCAAGCCCTGGAGGAAGTTTCACATGCTTACAGATTTCAAAACTTTTTTTAATTACAATTTGGAATACTGGTAACCTGTGCAGGTGAATATTAACACTGTATACGAGCACAAAACTGAAAACTGAAATACACCTGTTGGGAAATTTATTGCAAAGAATAAAGTAATTTAAACAACAGAAAGCATGACTTAGAATCATATTAATTGCACAAACATGTACATGCTGGTTTTATAAAATATCCACAGATATTTCCTATGATGCTCGCAACTAAAATCTTCATGGTTTAGGAAATTATGAATGCCTTTATGTAAAAGTTGGTACTAAAAGCGACAGGGTATGAGGCTGGCCTGGATGGTTTTTGAATCTGCAACCCATGGCTTACGAATGAAATGCTCAACATCTGAACTATTGTGGCTCCATGATCTGAAGCTAAATAAAAGAAAAATAAATGCACTTGAAAAACAAATTCTTAGATTTCAAAGGAATAGCATTAAATTTGTGTAATATGAGAAACATTTAATCCCCATATTTAAACAAACTCATTTAAGGTCATTCTGTAGCCTGATATGGAATAAATTATTGAAGTGCAATTTATATTACCAAAATTCCTAACAAAGGAATGAAATTCCTACACATAAGAAGCATGATGTGATTTTATTGTAACAGTTCAAATGAAAAAGAAAAGGTTTCCAATTCTCTTTAAAATAAAATTTTTCCAAAAGATATGGGTATTTACAAAGTTCTGAATGTCTGACATAACCTTTTTGTTTCTTTTGACCTGTCAGTAATTTTAACACTAATCGATAGACAAAATGATGATATATAAAATGATATGCAGCTTCATCAACAGCATGCCAGACAGCTGCAGGGATATGTGTGTGACGATACGGTAAATGACAGTGACCTAAACACGGTTAAGGAGAATAATTCTTCTGAACAAAAAGCATAATGTAAAATCTGGACTTTCTTAGGGAACTCTCCGACTGATATCCAGTCTGACTTGAAAAAAGTTTACAGATGTAATTCTGTCCTATTCATCAGTTTTGAGGTTTATGAATAGTTGTGAATCCGTAGAAGATCAAACGAAAGACTGTTCAGAAGGAACTTGCTGCTGTGAAGGAGTCAGTTGATAAAGTTGCTTCATACACAGTGGAAAATATTTATATAATCATAGGCATTAATTTGTTCTTTTAATATACTGAAAAATCTTATGAAGCTCAAAAAGGTTTATGCAAGATGGGTCCTGCATTTGTCAATAGCCAATCAAAACCAGACTTGTTGAAGTTAGAAATAATTACTCATCAAATGTGAAAGAAAGACAAAGAGATTTTTGAGTGAAATTGTCATAGATGACAAAATATGGATTCAGTGTTTTAACTCAAGAGAAAAAAGGTGTAGTTTGGACTGGAGAAAACAAGCAGAGACCACAAATAGCTTGATGTAGTTGGCCTGTCAAGAAAATTTTATATGCATTATTTTTCGATGCAAAAGGCCTGGTCATCCAGTTACCTGTGCCTGAATCTGCTAGTGTAACTGGCTATTTTTATGTTACCAAAAGTTACCGAACAATACTGAACCACCTGTCTGTGCACCAGTACCTGAGGTATCCATCTACTCCATGGCAACACACTGGTGCATAAATTTGCCATCTTGACAGGCTTCTTGAAGGAGCACAGCATCCAAACTTTGCCACATCCTTCATACAGCCCTGATTAGCTCCAAGTGATTTTGGCTGAATCCCGTTGTGCAGTTTAAGAATGAAAAGGTGTGTAAAGGTGCATGGTCAGTATTTTGAGGGGATGCACTGATTTACTGTTCACTAATACAGAAATTTGTTGTACAGCACACTAATATTCAAAACTTTTTATATACCCCTCATGCATACAAAATAATAATAAACATCAGTTTTGGACATCAGACCAAATCAAACCATTTCTATTTATTTCGTGTAGTCTTAGCAAGGAGGCTTTGCTGTGTATGCTAATACAGTCTCTCCAAACAGATGAATCATTTTCTTCTTTTCATTACAATATACATGTAATAGTGAAATATGAAAATATTTACATTTGCCACTACTTGTCACTTTCTCCAAAGAACTTTTAACCCTCTAATTTCTTCAGCACCCAACTCTTCAGAGCCTGAAATATACAAATTATTGTGTCTGTAAAATGATATTGGTTTTATAGTCTTTGTTGAGACACGATTTGTGAATCAACATATAAAGTTCATGCACCATGTGAGACCAGCTTTTAAACATTTTAATGACTATTGTGACTTTAGAAATATATCGGCCCTTGCAGATTACATGATCAGATATATATTTATCAAACTTTGGACATGCACACATCCATGGCCAGATTTAGACAAAGTGAGGCCCTAAGCTATGGGAAGCTGTAAAGGCCCCATTAATAAAAACTGGGAAATTTCCAGATGTGAAATTTCTTAGTCCAAACCTGTTGTTAGTCCTGAAAATGAAAACCTAAATAAGGAATATTTGATTGATGTAACATCAGAGCATTAAATTGGTAAAGCTTTGTATGCAAAAACCCTTTTTTTTTTCATGTGCCATTTACTTAATGGAGTTTGTTAGAGGTTTCATACATTCAGTCAGAAAGGAATATAAAGTTCAAGAAATTAAATGTACACACAGTGACAGATTGAAGAACATAAATAATCCAATGGTAATCAACAGAACTTGGTAGCTACAGTGAAAACTGGATGTCTGATGATTTTACAAACAAATAGTTCTCATAAAAACTGGCTAGCTTTAATTCTTTTGAAAGGCTTATGAAATATTTAATAACTGCGTATCTGTTAGCACTCATAATTTACTCATATATACAAAACAATTAGCTCTATCTGCAGTTACAGACGTGCATTTCTCATTTAAAGGTCACTGGCCACCTATATTGTACAAAAGAGTAATATTGTTATAGTCGTAAGAGAAATGCTTTTGTTATATATGTACACCATACAAATGTTTAATTAGACTAAAAAATCCGTTTTGTTAAAGAAAAAATTTACTCTGCAATCTCTGTGAACAGTCGGTAATTTCCGCGTGCCAAAGACGGATATGACCTACATTTATCCCTTCAGTTCAACCTAGCCATTCATGCGTTGAATTTCCCTGTGTAAATGTCTATGTGATATATCTTAACGATTGTGGTTTTCTACAACAAATATGGTACACTGTGTTGCATATGGATGTAACCAAAAGAGTGATGATGGGACAAAATCTTTCTTTTTCTGAAAAAAAAAAATGTGGATTGAAGCTGTGGGGTCCAATAGAGTGAGGGATGGGAAAGTTGCACCGTTTATATCAGGAGTGCACAACCCCCGGCCCACGAGCCGGATTCAGCCCGCGAACGTGTTCTGTCTGGCCCTCAGGGCAAATTAAAACAACACAGAAATCTGGCCTTGGAACAGTAATTATATTAAAGAAATTAGTGTTTGCAGCCATCGAGTGGTCTTAGAAAATGCAATCTGGCCCATGGCCGAAAAAGTTTGTGCACCCGTGATTTATACCAACTGGAACATCCTGCCTGGCCAGAGGGTATTTTGAGGACAGTTGCTTTTTACACCCTCCTTCCATGATGAAATCAATTAATGTTCAAATGAAATTAAATTTGTTAAAAATGGCAGTGCCTACAATCTTCCCAGAGACTGTAGAATATAAGAAGAAAACCCTTCCATGACCAGAGAAGTTTGGACCACCTAAATTCTATAGCTCTATGGTGCATATGAGAAGAGGGATAGAAAGAGCGTAAGTAAAATATATCAAATAAAGATGTTACTGCAGATGTAAAATACTGATGTTTAAAATAATCGTAATACTTTTTGAATGTGCAACGTGTAGATCTTGAACAAATGATTTAGCATTATTATATGGAATATGAACTTGAAAGGGTTTAAAATGAAATGTGAGGTATTAGTGTAGGATGTTTATCAATACAGCTGGTGTTCAAATCTGTTGAATCCATCATATAATATATGTATATATATATATATATATATATATATTGTTACATGTCTAGGCTCGTACAAAAGTAACAAGAGTGAAGCCTATGAGCTTTGTAAAATTTAACAAATAATTTATTTCCCTAGAAAAAAACAAGGTAAAAATGAGAAAAAGGACTTACGGTTTATGAGTCAAATCCAAAATTAATCCAAGAATTAAAAAATGTAAGTCCTATCAATGAAAAGTTCTAAGTGAACCACAGTTTTAATCCCAATGAAATTCCAAGATGGAAGGCGATGACTTCTTCGATGGTCTGCTTTGTCCTGATGTGTCAATAGTTCTTTGTTGAATCACATAGAAATAATATTCCAGTTTAGAATTTCTCAATAAAGTTTGATAAATGAATTCTGATGAACACTAGTATTTTCCAGGGTAAATAAATTACTAATTCAAAAAAATAGAAAAATTCAACACAAACTGGCCACAACAAAAACACCTTTGAGCTTCAAAGGTTTAAAGCACAACTGGCTATTTCTTCTCAAGAAAACGACTATAGAGTAAATTAAGATGCAAAACAGATTTCCGGATGGGTGTCATGTACAACGTAAAAACATTACATGCCTAAAATCACATACTCTAGTATAGCCTTGGCTAAAATCAATGATTTTTACTCTGGAAATGAATATTTAAAAAAAGTTGTTTACTCCAAACCTGACACTGGTTCTGAATCTAAGTCAGCAAAAGATACAATGTTTCAAACTACTGGCTGTTTATCAGGTCAAACAGAATTGGATTGAATTTCTAAAAAAAATCAAATCCAGTAGACAAAATTATCATTACAATAACATGTAATGGAATAAAATAAAACAAAAAATAAAAAATTTAAAACTAACAAATAATTTCATTACATATACATAACAATATATATATATATATATATATATATATATATATATATATATTAAACCCACATACACACAAGCACAGTGGCGAGTTACATGAATCAGCTTATTTTAAAAATCCCATTGTCTAATGCAGTTTTTCTGCAGAAATCAAAGCTTTCATTGGTTGTACATCCAGTCCTGTCAGAAATTTTCAGACTCAAATTTAATATGGTAAATAAAACTTTTAATTGAAATGTAATAATTTTTACTAACAAAAACTGCAGTGGTAAACTTGTCCCATTTGATTTAAATAATTGGTCTGTTTTCATAGAGTGCTCAATAAACTGGGCTCAATATCATTTTCATTTTGATTTTTAGACTGTTGTTTAACAGCTGGAAAAGCATGAAGCCCAAAAGGCTGAGGCTGTGGCTGAAGAAAGACAGCTCATAGAGGAGCAGCTTCACATGGAGGAGCTACTACAACAGGACGGAAACACAAGAGTCAGACTTCCCTGAATTATCAAATTGGTCTTGATTTCCAGCATGTATCATCGGATCATATCTCAAAAGGCTCTCAAACAACAGAGGTAAAAAAACACTAGAATTAAATTTTGATTACTATATGTTTCTTTGTATAACTGTTTGCAAAGACAACTCTCATACACAAATTCTCTTGTGATCATATATGTTTTAAATTTGGATATGACAATAAATCCAGGCTGGAAATTTCATGTCTCCTGAGTACAAGATGGATAAAATATAAATTACTATTGTATTTTGTTCACATGAAGTTTTAAAATGACGAGACCTCACTTTGATTTTTGAGTACAAGGCAATTTTGATAATTTACTTCCTTTGTTACTAAGAGAACGTGTATTCACAAATATGTATCAGGATAGTGAATAATCCAAAGGAATTCTGTTTTGTGGTCTTCAGGAGAAAAGACCCACACATTTTTATACAAACTGTTGAGCATATGGCATTTGTGCTGACTTGTCCCTCATGCACTAGTCTTTCCACAAGAAAAATTCAAATAATTATGAAACTAACGTTGATGTTAAGTTTGAATTTAATGATAGTAGATATTCATTACTATTCATGGGTTTGTAATTTTTCTTTCAAGACTTTTCTACATAGGCCCACAGTGAACATGGCATCCCAGGTCAAGCCTCAACAGAGGGAAGTTGGTATGACAGCCTTGCCAGAGATGAAATCAGTTGCTTGTGGCCCAGATGAACCAATATAGTTTATTGACAAAAGTTCACAGTTTCAAGACTCTAATGACCATCCAGTGGTAGAAGAGGAGGAAACTTTCATTGATACAGAGGAGTGGGGAGAGTTAGTTGACAGTAATGTATTGATCCAGACTGGGAACTAGATGATGGAGACTATGCTTTTATGGATTATGAGGAAGAAGAACATGTATGGTATGTAGCTATAAAAGTCTTCTAAAATTTGATCAAGTTACAATCAAAATCGGAGAACAATTTGTATGTAAATAACTATCATGTGGATAAAGAACATTTACAACATTGTGTTGTAAAGGATTATGAAGTTTGGTAATCTATGTTATTGCCTAAAAGCAGAAGGTAGCTGACTATTTTTATTTCAGTAATGAAACACTTGAAGAGGAGGCAAATAGCACGAAAGAAGCCAAATATATTGTGTATGAGAGCCGCTTGAGGCAGCTATTACTTTTGTGCTCTGTGTGTGGTAGTACTTGTCGTGTGATGAAGAAGAAATTGATGGGAACAATGGTTGTGTTAGAGGCAGTGTGTGAACATTGACATAGTAAACTTTGGAGCAGTCAGCCGCTAATTAGAAATGCTCCCATTATGAAACTTCTTATGTCTGGGGCAGTTATGTTCAGTGGAGCATCACCGTCAAAAGTTTTGAACATTTTTAGATTTCTCAATGTGCAAATGGTAGCAAGTAGAACATACTCAGGGTTTCAAAGATCATTTGTTTTACCTGCCATTTCAAATGTATGGGAAAGAAGTCAGACAGAAATATTGAGAGAATGTAGAGGCAGACCTGTTGAGGTTGGAGGGGATGCTAGATGTTGTTCTCCTGTTCATTCAGCTAAATATGGTAGTTATGCCATCATGGATCTACAGACTGGGCTTGTGTTGGCTGTGGAGCTAGTGCAGGTGTACAAACTATGAATGTACATATTCTTTAAAATAATTAGATATTGATTCAAAGTCTGTTGCATGGAAAGTTCAGTTACTGGTCATTTTAACTTGATAATATTTTACTGAGTGAAAGTTGAATAGAAACTAATGATATGTGCATTTTGTTAAAAAATGTTATATGTACTATAACATACATTTTTGCATGTTTCATTCTGTTCAATAAGATAATGTGCAATTGGCATTTTGTAAAGTTTACCATACTTTAACAACGTTTGCACAATAATTGGTACCCCTGAAACACAAAACAACATCAGCAAATTCATAGAACATTACCATGCTGTCATACAAAGAACTCAACATGTATTAGTCTTGAAAACATTTCATTTTTCATAGAGTAATGAGGTGAAAAATTCAAATGCAATGGAGTTGGAGGGTTTCAAGAGGGCACTACAGAGGATAGATGATGCTGGCATCTCCATCACTAACATAACAACAGACCGGCATATACAGGTTAAGTGCTACCTGAGGGAGGAACAGAAGACAATTAACCACTGGTTCAATGGATGGCATCTTGCAAAAAGTTAGCTAAGATTAAGTCCTGTGAATTTCTTTTTTAAAAAAGAAAATGCTAGAACATATGTTAGACACGATTTTAGTGGCACACATTATTTCTTTGATGACAATTGCGTTCATTGATATCCAGCATACAAATAAAAAAGCTGCATAAGTAGATTTGTTTGTAAAACATGTAAGCTACCACTGCAAAGAGTCTGTGTTCGAAAATTCCTCTTTAAATGCCTACTAAATTTCATTAGTTCATATATACAGTGGTTTGGTCCTAATTTTGCTATTTATAATTTTTTTTTTAAATTCTAAGTTTTTAAATGTAAAAGAAACTTTGATAATTATGTTCTTGGCCTGAAATGCAATCAAGCAATTTGTACATAGAACTAACAATGTTAAAGTCATTTGTTCCAGATATGAAAAAACAGCTAAGCAGTCTAGGGAAGAAGAAGGGGTGTGAAATTATTAGTCAGTGGACAGAGACCATATCAAATCACCTATACTACTGTGCAGCATCCAGTGGTGGTGATGGTGATGCAGTGGAACAGAAATAGATGTCAGTTGTTAATCATGTGACCAACAAACATGAAGGTCAAGGTGAAAAATTCCCATATTGTCTCCATGGCCCTACAGAGCGGAACTGGATCAAAGCAGGTAATATCATTCAAAAACATTACTTTTACTTTACAGTACTTCATTTACCATAAGGTAATGGTATGAAAATTAAATTATAAAAAAATACCTTGCACTCTTAAATAGGATATAATATATATTGTCAGTAACAGTGCTTGTGTCTGACACGTTTTTCAGTTCCTGTTTCCTTTTGTTTTAATTGTTGCATACTTATAAAAATGTAAGCTTGTTTGTTTACAACAGTGTTGTGTATGCTGCAGTTAATATTACAATCAATTATAATACTTGGCACTAAGGCTCATAAAGAACTAGAACTGTTGATATCCAAAAGAAGACTGCTGAATGACATCTGCAAACTCTCCCCAGCAGCCCAGACCTCGCAGCTTGAGGCACAACACAAGGTTGTCTGTCAGTTTGCCCCAAAGTTTGTGAGCTTCTTCTATCCAAGAACGAAACAAAGGTAAGGAATTACAGATCACTCTGTCTTATGCTCAGAAATTCATTTAGAAGATATTGTACAATGCTATTGAGAATTCAAATAAAAGTGCATGCAAATCATTTTGCTGTGATATTGTTTTGAATTCAGTATTACAAATAATAACTGTGAACTAAATCTTGAACAACACTTTATTTTGAATATATAGATATATAAAATGCATTAAAAAAATTAATCTCTTATCATTCTTGTGGGTTGCACTTGGCAGCTCTACACACATGCTGCAATGCAGACAGTTCAGGCTGTGAACAAAAATGGACAGTTAAGGCTTAAGTTGTCATACCCAAATACAAGGCTGGTCACCATGTGCTAAAGTTAGTGAAAGAAGATTGTTCCTATGGTTAGTGTTTAAATACAATCTTTATGTATTCCATGGTTAATACGTAGTTAAATTTCACAGTTCAAAGTTTTCTTGTAGCTGCTGGATAAATAATTTAATATCATGCAACTATTATACACAATAGCTAAACAAAACCAGAAATATTTCCACGATAAAACAATTGCTTCTCACCAAAAATACTACTAGACGTACTACTAAATTTATGCAAGAATTAATTTGCCTAATATCTAGAACTTCTATGAATAAACACTTTCATGGCCAATAAAATTAAATATATTTATTTTATCATATCTTAAAAATGTTTTAGAAATCTAAAATTGTCTTGTCAGATTAGGAATGAATATTCATAAGATCTTTTCTTTTAAAAAGAATATGTGGCTGCTCTGTTGGAGGAATTAATCGTTCTTTGTCAAAAATACAATTCTCACAGAGAGGCTCAAGAGGATTGTGCAAGGTATCTCCAGTCACCACCACCTCTCACCAGCACAGCCAGTAAAGTTCCTAAAGAGGAAGCCATCACCATGCACAGATGAAGATTTTGCAGTCAGAAGTCTCTGGCATACTCAAACCCTTTGTAGTTCTCCGAAGGAAATCTGGTTCTGATGGCATTCACAGCACATGCTGGTAGTACCCGCCTGTCATACTTGGCAAGTCTGTGCCATATCCAGTGAGCAAGGCGTCAATAGGCAATGTGTCTATACACTCTGCCACACAGAAAAGAAAGAAATAAACTGTCAGCTGTGTAATCCCTTATTCCCATGAGGGTTTTACTGACAAATCTAACTTCTTATTGGATGCTTAAATAAAAATATATAACTTTAACATTTTTTGTTCTTTTCTGTATTTTATATTTAATTTTTATAAATAAATTTGCTGCAGTATAAAATGTGTTTGCAACTCTACAGTTGAATTCTGAAACAATTAATTTACTCGTGTATTGGCTCCTCATCACCTATGGGTCCATTGTCCTGTAGAAATACTTATAAGGACACTTCTAAAACATCTGGGTTGAGGCAATTTCCCAGGAACCCTTTATGCTGAGTAATGCAGTCAGAAATCGATTCCAGCTTACACTGCAATTCCTCATAATGTTTACAGCACATGGACTCTAACTGCGTCTCCATGGGATGACAGTTGTTACACAAAACACCTGGAAGTGAAAATATTTTTATATATATGCTACAAAATAAAATTACCATAATTTTCTGCCTAAAAAAAGGTTTAAAATATTGCTTCTAAAATAACATGCTATAGGAAAGAAGTATAAGAAAATAATACTTTTGACTAATTGAGACACAATTCACATGTTTTAGGTTGAAAGTAATGGAACAACTAAATGTTTATTTTTTTGTTGGTAAAATTGGAGGAGTGCTTCAGAGGGAACTAATGAATTTTGCAGCATGCTAAAAAGTCTACTGGAAGTTAATATGGGAATTGTATTTTTGAAGCACAATTTACAATGCTCCAGGTAATAATTTCTTGCAAAAGGAAGAGTGTCACTTTTTGGAAAAAATGGAACTTCTTAAAATTACAATAAGAGTACTTGATCCTAATGATGAAATGTAGCATGTAATCCATAATACTGCATTTTAAAAAGTGATAACGTATGTGAATATTTTTTATTTTAAAAAATTAGTTTCAAGAAAGAATTTTGTTGATTAGAAGATCTTGAAGGGTAGAGTAGGATTGGGAACAGAGCTGCAATTTTATCTAGCTTGAGCATTGAATTATGTTACCAAGAAACTATGACAGGAAAGCTAGTCTAAGAAATATTAAAGTCCAAAGAGGACTGCACTAGTGTAACATTAACTTTCTCCCTTGAAAACATGAAAAATGAGATGGTACAATAAATTGTGGCAATTCTTATATTCCTATTTGGCAAGAAGACATACTGCAGCTTGCTGTAGATTACGGAGTTTTTAACACGCGTATGCATCATTGTATGTATATACTGTATTTTAAAAAGATCTGGTCTGTGCACAGGGGTTCAATACAAATGAAATTAAGAGTATGAGTCAATGGATAGTGGGCTGGATGTGTTATATTGTTACAGTCTGGGACCCCCAGCCCTCTATCCATTGACCGATACTCTTAAATTCATTTGTTACAAGCTCTAGTGGGTGGGAGTGGTGGAGATAGGATCATGTATGATTTGTTTACATTGTGGGACAAGCTATTGGGGTGTGGAAAACAAATAGTTGTTCAGAGTTCTCATTTTCGTCTCTTGTAATCAAACTTATAGAAACAAAAAAATAATTAACTGCTAATAAATATATAAAACGGTGAAACTGGCTTACCACTCAACATTCCCAACTCTGTTTACTTCATCACTCCCGTGTTGCTCGTTATCTATTGTGTCAGACTCAGAATCCGATGATTCGGCTTCCCCTTCGTTGTTGGCTGGCATAGGCTCATACATATAAGGCTGAACTGTAAATTCATTTTCAGTAGTTTCATCTAAATGTTCCCCTTCCATAGTCTGTAGTGTTTGTTTTCAACAACAAGAAGCATTTACTGTCTCTTCTGGGGATAAATGTATGTCATTTCCGGTTTGCATCCTCTATAGGTGGGAAATTTTAGCTAAGGGGAGGTAACAGTGTTGTATACTTATATTTCGTGTAATTAAATTTTTATATCATCTTTACACTTCATAAGTTTTTTTTTTTTTTTTTTTTTTTTTTGCGAGTATGACTACTTTTACTCATGTAATGCAAATCTGATCTTTAAAAAAATGTCAGAGTATGGCCGGTGACCTTTAAGGCATGACCTTTTTAAGATATTTTTCTTCACTGGCAAATGGAACAATGAAAGATCAGTGTTCCATGCAGTGGTCCCCATGTTGAACAGCCTCCCTGACCAGCTAACACCCACTTTATAAAGCCAGAATCACTTGGAACTGACGAGTTTGTATTAAAAGTACCCCTTTAGGATTGGAATCCTTCTAATGTGGACAATGAATGACATATTGGTGCAAACAATGTAGATTTAATGCTTGCAAGCATCCACATAATGGGTGTTACAGATAGAAGCCATACAAATATTTGTTAATTTATAAATTCAACATAATGGCATTTGTTCCAACATGCAGATGAATTAACTTTAAGTCGTACAGTGAAGTAAGTAGTCTGATTGTCTTTACTGTTGTATGTCCCTTAGTGGTTAGGATTTGTCACTTTCATGATTACTAGTTGTGACTACCACCAGTAATTATCAAGATGACAAAAGCCAATTGCTGATTGGCACAGAGTTTTTCAGCTAAGTCAGTGTGACATCTGGCTGCCAGATAGCAAGATATTTTAGTTGTTGTGGCTTCCATCTCGTAAATTATGAAATGTACTACTTGAACGGTAAAAAGACCAGTAGATGATGTGGCACTTCTTTGCTTCCGCTGTAAACACTGCATTTCATGTAATAACTACAGATTGCCATGACGGAGCAAGTTATTGAAAAAAGTGCAAAATGCAAACATTTTCCATTTAGAAGGAAAAGTAAAAGCAATTAGACTACGTCATTACTAAGAAATATAATGTCAGAAAGATTCAATTAAACATCTTCAGGTACACATTCTTCTGCAGTTTGGAAAATAGAATGGATAGATAATGAAAGTTACAGCCAGATGTTTATGTCCTCATTTTACTGACAAGTTGGTTTTGCTCCATGACTGATGATTATTCATAATTATTTTAAACATTTAACAAACTTCAAAATTTAAGCAAGTTTTATCACTGATTGCATTATGTGACTGATTTTTACATGAAAATATTGAATATTTTAAAATTAGTTACACATTTCTTATGTAATAATTACATCTATGTGATCGCTTTTAGAAAGACACCCCCTTTATAAGTCTTCATTCCTGTTGTGAAAGGGGATCACTGTACATGTCTGAATATTCAGCAGCAATATTGCATAGGGTTACATAAATACTAACCAAGTTGAATTCTCATCATTTCCTTTTTCCAAACAGTTTTAAAGAAATTAAAAGCATACAAGCAGTGTGGAAGTAGATGTGATCGATAGGCTGAATTCTCAAAATACCCATTTTTTTTCCCCTTCAAATAATTTTCCATGAAAAACCATGCCTAAAATTAGCAAGATGAAAAAAGTATGATCTTATTGCACATCTACACTAGTCTACCCTTCAAAGTTTCATTAAAATCCTCGAGCAGCGTAAGTGGAGAAGCATTAACAAACGTAATTCCTAAATTCCCACATTTTTGGGGCACAATGTACAACACAAAAAAAAACAGGCCAGAAGAAAATTTTTTTATATTTTATTGTGCCTCTACACCAACCACATATCAAACCTACAATAGTTTCAATAAAATCCTTGAAGCAGTGTTCAAGAAGAAATAATGACTAACTGAATCACAAAATACCTCCTTTTTTGACAAGTTTGCAAGAAATTTACCCAAAAATGGGCCACTGGAAAAAAGTAAAACCTTACAGCATGTATACGTCAACAACATATCTAGTATACAAAGGTTCATTAAAATCCTCAAAGTGGTGTACAAGAAGCAATGACTTGCCTTGGTCATGGATGGACAGGCTGATGCATGGGGGCAATGACATGCCTTGGTCATGGATGGACAGACTGATGCATGGGGGCCTTGGTCATGGATGGACAGACTGATGCATGGGGGCAATGACATGCCTTGGTCATGGATGGACAGACTGATGCATGGGGGCAATGACATGCCTTGGTCATGGATGGACAGACTGATGCATGGGGGCCTTGGTCATGGATGGACAGACTGATGCATGGGGGCCTTGGTCATGGATGGACAGACTGATGCATGGGGGCCTTGGTCATGGATGGACAGACTGATGCATGGGGGCAATGACATGCCTTGGTCATGGATGGACAGACTGATGCATGGGGGCCTTGGTCATGGATGGACAGACTGATGCATGGGGGCAATGACATGCCTTGGTCATTGACGGACAGACTGATGCATGGGGGCCTTGGTCATGGATGGACAGGCTGATGCATGGGGGCAATGACATGCCTTGGTCATGGATGGACAGACTGATGCATGGGGGCCTTGGTCATGGATGGACAGACTGATGCATGGGGGCCTTGGTCATGGATGGACAGACTGATGCATGGGGGCAATGACTATATACCCACTCTTTGCTTCAATGTGGGGATTAAAAAAAAGCAATTTAATTAAGGCATGTCTTGGAAGACACCTTCATATAAAGGACATCAACCCATAAAAAATAAATTCTTAGGAATCCAGTCCTTTATAGATGGATTTCATACTAGATGAAGAAGTTCATTGTTCTAAAGAATTTTTTCTTCAGGTTTCAGTATTAGTGTATTTGCATAGTGTTCTGTAGGATTTTTTAATGTGGATATCAAAGATTACATTTCCCAAATAATTCAGAGACCAATAAATGGAAACCTGAAAACAATGTTTTGAAAACTGAGAGTTTAGGATCCCGAACTGAAGATCCAGAAGCTGGGACTCCTACTACAAAGAACTTGCACAGTAGTACCTGTATAGTATGTTTTCCTTTTGTTCTTTTTGCTTCAGATGGACTGGGAACCAGGCTACATACCTGTATTCCCTCATAGACTGGTCTGCAGTGTTCCAGTATAAATTTATCTTGTAGTTTGGTCTGTAGCCCATTCTTATGACTCTCACACAAGGCTTTGGTTCCATCAAAATTTACAAAGCAGAGTCGTACTGTAAGTTCATCGAGGGAATGCAGAAATGCAGGACCACCTGCTATTACCTAACAAAGGATAATAATAATGATAATAATTTGAGCCTTCAGGACAAAAAACAACAACTTGAGAATTAGAGATTGCTAGTTATAGAGAACTGACAGTAAATGTCAGAAGCAGTACACTTGACGTAGCTTATGCAGTCGAACAATTTGTTTATTTAACTTGCTTGTATTAAAATTACTTGCCATGAATTTTGGCTAAGATTTCAAATTCAATACCTAGAATGTATGATTTTTTTAGAATAAAACTGAAAAATCTGGACAAACAAAAAAAAGAGTAACAAGAGTCCCTAGAAGAGACTGATGCTCTACTGCGCTAAATGTATTTCCAGGAATTCAAGACCTTTTCTTCTTTTTAGCTCCTGAGTGTTGAAACTATCTCTGATATTCTTTAGCGATAAGAAGATTTTCATATTAGCTGCTGTGGTGGACATATTGGATGTTAGATTGGCACAATTTTCATTTAGGACAAAATAGACATCATTGCAAGTTTTTGGGTAAAACTCAGTTTTGTAAAGCTCATCCATTCAGGGAAAGTAGTGACATGAAAATTTTCAGATGGTCATCAATGCAACTATAGTGGATGTATGATTGGCACCATTTAGATTTAGGACAAACTAACTATGAGTAGTCTATTGGTGAAAACCCAATGTTGACATAGCTGTCCATTTGGGAGTTAAGCTAAAAATATTTTAAAGATGAATCAGAATGATGGCCATATTGAGGGTTATTTTTAATTAGGACCAAAGCAGACATCATAAGACATCTTTTGGTGAAACCTCATGTCAGTATGACTTTCTGTTCAGGAGGAATAGCAATAAGAAAGATTTTCTAGACAGCTGCTGTGGTGGCCATATTGGATGTCAGATTGGCAAAATGTTCATTTAGGACAGATTAGACAGCATCAGAAGTCTTTAAGTGGAAACCTCATGTTGATATGACCATCTATTCAGGAGGAGTAATGACAGTTCAAGCTGTGTGGTGGCCATATCGGATGTCAGATTGGCAAATTTTTCATCTATTCAGGAGGAGTAATGATAATTCAAGCTGTGTGGTGGCCATATCGGATGTCAGATTGGCAAAATTTTCATATATTCAGGAGGAGTAATGATAATTCAAGCTATGTGGTGGCCATATCGACTGTCAGATCAGCATGGCCATTTAAGACCAAATGGACTTAGAAAGAAGTAAATGGTGAAAATGCCATATCAATAAAACTTTCTCTTCAGAAGGTGTTGCAATAAGATTTTCAAGATGGCTCATGTAATGTCCATATTGGACTTAAGATTAGCACAATTTTTATTTACAACGAACTAGACATCCTAAGAAGTCTTTGTAAGAAAAGTCCATGTTGATTTGACCATCCATGTAGAAGTAACGATAAGATTTTCAAGATGGCTACTGTGGTGGCCATATTGGACTTCAGATCAGCACCATTTTCATTAGGACTAACTAAACATCATAAGAATTCTTTTAGTGAATATTCCAAGTTGATACGACCATCAATTCAGGAGGAGCAGCAAATAACAAGATTTTGAAAATGGCTGCTCTGCTGGAACATTTAGGAACAAGACATTATAGGAGGTCTTTTAGTGAAAATCCCATGTTGATATGACCATTCAAATATTGGGGAGTAGTGATAACAGAAGTTTCATGATGGTTGCCACGATGGCCATACTGGATGTATGAGCAGCACTATTTTCATCTAGGACCAACTAGATCAAGGGATGAATATGTGTGCATAAAGTTTCATGGCAATCCTCCAAGTAGTTTAGGAGGAATAACTAACTAATGTCAGGCAACTGACAGAAGAAAACAAGTGACCATTACATACATGACAGTTATATAGAAAATTGCCAGGGGCAATTAGAATGGCTGTAGTGATCAGGTGATTGTTTTATAAAGGTGACCATTACATACATAACAATTATATAGGAAATTTGCCAGGAGCAATAAGAATGGATGTAGTAATCGGGTGACTGATATAAAAGTGACCATTCTGACAGTTTTGACTGTATTGTAAATCTTCAGATTACATATCCATTACAAAATGTTTCTGTTAAAATCATTTGCACACCATAATACTATTCACAGGTACAACATACGTGACAGTTATATAGGAAATTTGCCAGGGGCAATAAGAATGAATGTAGTAATTGGGTGACTGTTTTATAAAGGTGACCATTACATACATTACATACATAACATACATATATAGGAAATTGCCAGGGGCAGTTACAATGGCTGTAGTGATCAAGTGACTGTTTCATAAAGGTGACCATTACATACATGACAGTTATATAGGAAATTTGCCAGGGGCAATAAGAATTGATGTAGTAATCAGGTGACTGATATAAAAGTGACCATTCTGACAGTTTTGACTGTATTGTAAATCTTCAGATTACATATCCATTTCAAAATGTTTCTGTTAACATTATTTGCACACCATAAAACTATTCGCAGGTACAACATACATGTTCCAGGCAACTCCTCACATGTTTAAATTTTAATTTCTCTTTTGAAAGTCCATCTCCAAATTATTTATTAACCGCTACTGAGCATTCCTCAAGCAGCATGGCTTCACACATCTGTTCACATGTGTCAATCCCATATTGTCTCAGTTTGTTACGCAGTATGGCAAAATCAGGAAAAATGTAGTAACCAGCTGTGGGCCTTAGAGCTTTTACACCAATCGATGTCAGTTCTTTGAAAATAAAATACTAGTTATTATATTAAATGTTACAGTTAATTTGCTGTTGAATCTTGAGATTTCAACAGGAGGGGCAATTTTTTAAAATATTTGACATTTCAATAATAAAGCAAGAAATGCAGCAAATTCCATTTATAACAATGTTGCATAGAACAATAGATCATTTGTTATGAAGCATATGGCAAGGTTCCCTCAAGTCTTGTGTATAGGACATACTCTGCAAGTACTAGCAAAATTTTAATACATTTGTGCTTCAGTTTAAAACCTCACAGCATATCACATCCCTTTACAGCATGGGCATCTATTTGGAACCAATCAAATTGGTTAAATTTTGTTTTATTTATTTCTACAAATTTCACTTCAGTTTAGTATTTGAATACTGAAAACCAATCATAATATGGTTTCAGATCATTAAATATCATATTTGTGTGCTTTTACACATTATCATGGCACAACATTGCTAGAACATCTGTCAGTATCAGGTGACCATTATTATGACACTGTTTAGGACATCCCTTGGTATAATATGACCATTATTATGAGACTGTTTAGAACATCCCTCAGTAAAGGTGACCATTATTATGACACTGTTAGAACATCCCTCAATAAAGGTGACCATTATTATTATGACACTGTTTTGAACATCCCTTGGTATAAGGTGACCATTATTATGACACTGTTTAGAACATCCCTTAGTAAAGGGTGACCATTATTATCATGACACTGTTTAGAACATCCCTTGGTATAAGGTGACCATTATTATGACACTGTTTAGAATATCCCTCAGTAAAGGTGACCATTATTATGACACTGTTAGAACATCCCTCAGTAAAGGTAACCATTATTATGACACTGTTAGAACATCCCTCAGTAAAGGTGACCATTATTATCATGACACTGTTTAGAACATCCCTTGGTATAAGGTGACCATTATTATGACACTGTTTAGAACATCCCTCAGTAAAGGTGACCATTAAAACATCCCTTGGTATAAGGTGACCATTATTATGACACTGTTTGGAACATCAATCAGTAAAGGTGAAAATTATTATGACACTGTTTAGAACATACCGCAGTAATGGTGACCATTATTATGACACTGTTTAGAACATCCCTCAGTAAAGGTAACCATTGTTATTATGACATTGTTTAGAACATCCCTTGGAATAAGGTGACCATTACTATCATACTGTTTAGAACATCCCTCAGTAAAGGTGACCATTGTTATGACACTGTTTAGAACATCCCCCAGTAAAGGTGACCATTATTATGATGCAACTTTGTTTGAACATCCCTCATTCAAATTTGACCATATAATGCAGGTTGCTTTTTAATGCTCCCATTGATGCCATTATAAAGTACCTTATATAACTGCAAACTGCACAGTCTAAGATCTGCCATAACATGATGTGCCAAAAGATCAGGGTCTGTGCAGTTTGTTAGGAGTAATCAGTAGAATCAACAACACAGACCCTGACCTGCTGGCACATTATGTGAAGACACATCAGTGTCTATGTTGTTTGCAGTTCAACTCAATTTAGAGGGAAGTACTGACAGTAGGACTATTCACAAGAAAGGCATGTGTGTGTGTGTGTGTGTGTGTGTGTGTGTGTGTGTGTGTGTGTGTGTGTGTGTGTGTGTGTGTGTGTGTGTGTGTGTGTGTGTGTGTGTGTGTGAGATTTAGATTTTTAATGTAGCTTGAACAATTTTTAATCGTATCGCTACAATGTCTGCATTGTGGCAGTTTGTATCGATGTCTAGCATTTGGGCATCATGCCGCAGATGTTTAGCATCATGTCCCACCCAGTCATGTTACGCTGACACCACAAGAAAGGCAGTTTTGTTGTAAATACTGAAGTCCAATTGATTCTTTCACTGCTTATTATGAACACTATGTACTTGTTTAACTTTAATGTATTTAAGTATGCTTCATTATATTTTTTGGTATTTACAATAATTTACTCATCTGGAGGTCCAGGGGAGAATAGTACCATCTATACTTGCTTATAAGTCAAATCCAGCTTCTAACTGCAATGAGCCAGATCTGCCATCAACAGTGTGCCAACAGATCTGGGTCTATGCAGTTTCTTAGAAGTAATCAGTAAAACAAACAAAATATTCCCTGTTCTTCAAGTACATTGTATGATCAGGGTCTATCACTTGGACTTATAAGCCAGTACATAAGGTATATTCCTAGCTTCTGACTTGCTATGATAATGCATTGCTTGGGAAAATCCTGTGATATTTCCACTTGATGAACATCAAATAAAATTTAATAACGTTGTTAAGCACAAATAAGGATGCAAAAAATGAGTTGCTCTGTAAAATGATGTTACAGCAAATCCAACAGTATGTAATATATGTCCCATCAATGCTACAAATTATTATTTTAACAACTTCACATATATAAGAAATAAATGATAGCTGTTGTAATGCTGGATATTGTTGTCTTGGGGTGGGGCTTGCATGCTTGCCCTATTAAACATTGGTTTTACTCACAATATCTAATGGTACCAAACACTATCATGTATACTTAAGTATATATATATATATATATAGTCAATGTTTGCACTCATTAACTATCATTTTTTATGTGCAGTTACAGTTGTTAACATTGTCTTTATGGAGAGTACCAAGTACTGTAGTAGAAACAAAGTTGGGGAAAATGCCCCATTTTGTTTACCTATAACAAAAATCTGATACTACACCCATAATTCTTGTTGTATGGAGTATGTAGTCATGACAACCAGCCACATCCTTCAACATCTGAAACAGAAAATGTTTATATATATATATATATATATATATATATATATATATATATATATATATATATATATATATATATAAACTACTGTACAATTAAATTGGATCCCTGACTATATGCACCTTATAACGAGAACAGTGTTATAATGAATTGCTTTATAATGAAGGAATGTTTTATACCTTTATTCGATCAATTGGTATCAAGTACTTCCTAGTTGTAAGACAATATGAATTTTAAGAATCTTCCACCTGTGAAGAAAATAGGACCTCCTCCCCAAAAAGAAAGCATACTGTCTACTTTATGCACCAAGGAAAATATCCTTTTTTTAAACCATGAAAAGTGATATCCACAAAATGCATGCCTCAAAGTATGTATATTTTTAATCCAGTGTGCTCCAACAAATGTATTTATGTGCGATGAAATAGAGACTGTAACAAAGACTTAAGTAAACGAGCTTTCAATTAACTATACAGTAGGAATGACTCATAGTAAACTAGAGCTTGCCATGAACCAGAGCTAGTAACAATGACTTACAGTGAAGTAAAGCTTGCGGTGAACTAGAGCTAGTAACAATTACTTCTAGTGAACTAGAGTTGGCAGTGAATTAAAGCTAGTAGTGATGTGTGACTTCCAGTGAGATGGAGCTAATAGTGATGGATGCATCACAAATTTACCCACACTCTACAAATTGCTTGGTAGAGTCTTAAACAGAATAACTTCTGTTGGAAAACCAAGGTCCGGGCAAGATGGACATTCAGGGGCCATAACTCTTCTAAATAATGAAGCGAAATGCTGGTTATACAGCTTATTCATGGTTTCATCAATATAATGGTGCATAATTTTGGCTGAAATGCAATATGCGTTAGTAAAATTATGCTGTGGAAAGAAAGTTAGGATTATGGACAGTCGGGGACAATGACCTGTCTAAGTGTGAGCGATAATGTTGAACACTTGAAATTAAATTCATTTAAGACCGCTCTGGTGGCCTAGTGGTTAGGACTGGTTGGCCCGATGTCAGGATAATGTGAATGGGTGGGGCATGATGCTACATGTCTGCGGCATCATGCCCCAGTGCTAGACATAACTATAAACTGCCACACTGCAGACATTATAGCAATATGACTGAAAAATTGTTAAAGCTACGTTAAAAATCCAAAACGCAAATGCACGCTTGATTTTCGTCTCATAAAAATATGCTCATTTTGGTGAAGTTATCCTATATTTCTTATAAAGAAGACTGAATCCATTTAAGGTACATGCAAGACTATGAGACATGAATGGTCACAGGGCTGTTGAAAGAAGTGGGCAATACGGGCCACTGCCCATGGTACCAAGCTTGGAGAGGGGTGCTTTTAGCAGAGTTTGTGGGTTTTGTTTTGGAGTGGGTTTACTGAAGGTGATGCTTGCTTAGGGCACTGTTCTGTCATGGCACTGTATGGTTGGATGGACTGCGCTGCACAGATGGATGTACAAGTTGATTGCTATATGATTCCTGCATCTTGATATAAGGGCTCTACCAATGCCAAAGCAGTCACAACAAACTTCCCTCCTATTTGGCATATCCATCCAGTTATATAAATGCTGCTATTATCAGTTCTGGGTGACCTGAGTCATCAAATTTTAAGAAGTAAGAAGTAGCCTTCCAAGGCAAGTTTAAGTTCCAGTCATTTCCACGAAAAAAAACCTTACATTAAATGATGACTCTGTAAACTTTGGTGGAAGACTTTGGTGGAAGGCTTTTGGTGGAATATTTGTTTAATATTATGTACTTATTTTTGAAGAATCTTCCACACTGTCATGAATTTTTTTTTTTACATCTCACTAGAGTATCACAAGATACAGAAGTCACTTTTCTGCCAGTGTCACTGTCGTCAAAAGTGTTAAAGTTCTGCATTAAAGTTATTCAAAATGAGATAACAGTTGTTATATTGAGTGATCAAATTAATTGATTTTATTTTGCATATTTTATAAGAGCTCCATCCCTTAGAGGTTTTTATCTATGGTAGTGTGACTTATTTAGTAGATAACATATTCAACCATAACAGGAAGCTAATTCTTAACTTAGCATCAATTAATGTTGCATGACATGTTGACCACATGAATTATCTTTCCATATTACAGTGTGCAGATTTTTCATCATTTTGCAAGGTAGACATTATAAACCATCAGTCAAAACTGCGTTTAGTAACTGCAAAATTATACAGTTTAGATTTCTTTCAAAATGTTGCATTTATGGTTGAATTTTCTTTAAAATATTTCTTTAGTAGTCAAACACATTTTCAGATGAGGCAATATTTCAGGAAAAAACACAAACTTATCAGGTATTCTCAGTGCTATTTCAACTAAGCTCCATACTGGATTTTAGTGAGATACTGAAAACACTAAAAAGAAAATGTATGCGTTTTTTTGCAAATTTCTATGTAGTCAATCGAACATATTGATAAATTACAAATATAAGGTCTGAAGATTCCAAGTAATAAAGTATAAAAGTGGACAAGAATGGCAAATGTACAATATTACCTTAACTGATGCATACTGTAAAGGTATGACTAGCCCTGCTTCAAACAGCCTCCCTCGGCTCTGATAGGCCAGGAGGGTAAATGTGGTACCCAAGCTGTGAAAAAGATTGAGTTACATTCATACAGTATCTTATTTGGACTAGAATCAAAATCTCAGACCTAGTGGTAATGTATAACATAATTATTATAACTAGATCTCTGTGTTAAAATCAGACTGGCATGTATGCTGCATATATATATATATATATATATATATATATATATATATATATATATATATATATTGTTACGTGTAGGCTCGTACAAAAGTAACAAAAGAAAAGAGTGAAGTCAACAAGCTTTGTAAATTTAACAAAATAATTTATTTCCCTAGAAAACAAGGTAAAAATATGAAAAAGGACTTACGGTTTGTGAATATAATCCAAAAATTAATCCTAGAATTTAAAAATATAAGTCCTATCACTAAGAAGTTCTAATTGAATCCAAGTTCGAATCTCGATGAAGTTCCAAAATGGAAGGCGATGACGTCCTCTATAACCTGTTTTGGGCTGATGTGTCTACAGTTCCTTGTTGAGTCACCAAGGATATAATTCCGACTTTAGAATTCCAAATAATTTAGTAAATGTCTTTGTCCAAGAATTTTGATGAAGAAGAGTATTTTCCAGGGTTAATAAATTATTTTAAATAAAAAAAACTCAATTCAAATGGCAATAATAGGAATACCTTTCAGCCTGAAGGTATAATTTACAACTGACTCAGAAACACTGAGATTGAGAATTAAACCCAACTAAAAAACGCCATTTCAGACCTGTGTGATGGGTCACATGGTCACTCACTACAAGTCAATTATCACATAGGCTAACTATAGCCTTATCTAAGAATCTGATTCCCACACTGGAAATGATTTTAAAAATAAAACGTTTATTCAGACTAACACATAGGCGAAGTATGACCTTGATTACAAGCAAAGATTTTCACTCAGTGTTTACGAAATCGGAATCAAGATTAAGAACTAGGTCAGCTAAAAATATAATGTAGCAATCTACTACGTTTTAATCAGCCTAAAAGAACTGAACTAAATTGACTGGGAAGAATGTCAAATCCAGTAAAAATATTATCCTTACAATAAAATGTAATGAAACAAAAATAAAATAAAAAGAAATTTAAAACTAACACACAAATAATTTAATTACATATACGTAACTATATATATATATATATTATATATATATATATATATATATATATATATATATATATATATATATATATATATATATAAAACACAAATTATTATCAGACAATATTGCACTGTCTGTGCTTCTCAGATTGGAATTTGGGTAAAGGGGCATTAATAGCAGTGTGAATTTTGTTGTTTTGTTTTATTATTTGGATTTCTGAACAAACAACTGGAGAATAAAATCCTACGCCATGTATGGATCTTTTCAGCAACCCCAGTGTTCTTTTCTTACTTAAATTTCTTAAAGACATTTCCATTTAATACTCTTTTTAAATACATGTACATTATAAGGTTCTTACAATATAAAAGAGATTGCCAGATCTCTGCTGTATTATGATCAAACGTTAGGATGCAAAGATCCAATCAAAGACATACCCATCCAATCAAATACATATCCAATCAGACATACAAATCCAGTCAAAGAAATAGACATACACATCCAATCAAAGACAAAGACCTGCCCATCCAGTCAAAGACATAACCATCCAATCAAAGACATACACATCCAATCAAATATATACACATCCAATAAAAGAAATACACATCCAATCAAAGACATACCCACCCAATCAAAGACACATGCATCCAGCACTCCAGGCATGTTATTCTGAACATGTTTTTCTTAGATAACAAGCAACATACTTTACTTTATCTTATGTTACTTATCAAAGAAAAATGTGGAAAGATACAATCAACAATAATTTGCATGAGACCTGGGTGAGCCAATGGTACCATGTGTGCTTTGTATCTCTGTGGCTCTTCACCATGTTCTTCATTTTTCCTGTAAATTCTGTCTCAAGCTACCTCATGTCACTAACAGAACTGTTAAGAGGTCTGAATAGAGTAAAATTTTAATAAACTCAAAAGACAGCTGTTTTAGGAGACCTTCTGTCATTTAGGAACAGATTCTTAATGCAGATATCAATTTTGTTAAATATCTGCATGACCTCTAACGACCTGATGACTTCTTATTTTTGGGGGTGGTAAACGACAAAAGGATTACTGAAAAGTTTAATAGGTTTTTTTTTCTGCATTTATCACAGTACAAACAGCCAGTTTCCCAATCACACAGCAAATACTCCTGAAGTAGGCATTTTATTTAAAAGCAGAAATAATCACATCTCAACCTGATCACATATGTTCTGATTAATGGAAATCCTTGTTACTTCTACCAGTTGTAATCACTGAATGATAATACTGGTTGTGACAGCTTTTTGTACACTATGGTCTCTCAAAACAGGTTCTTAACTCACTCAAACCAGCCAAGGTCAGTTTCCTTGGCATGTTCTTGGAAAAGGCACTTGCTCACATTTTCTCGGCATGATATAGCCTAAAAAGTGTCATCAAAAAGCAGCTAATATTGACAGAATTTGTTCAATATCAAAATGAAGCAAGTAAATTTCAAATGTTTGAATAGTTAGTCACATACCCTCCAGCCTCCTGCACTTGCCCACTTTGACAGACCAGATGACAATATTGTCCCCTCTGGGTACACCTACGGAAGAGATGTCAGATTAAAATACCATGATTCTTCTATTGCAAACAATTTTTGGTTATAAGCCCATCCCTAAATAGTTTTACACATTGTTGCTTAAATTTTTATTTAATGACGATCCACCCTGACCCCACCCCCAACTCCATCCACCCCATGGCCTTATCATCGGAGAAATACTGTAACAGATACAAAGTGATTAAAACCTCTAATTGGATCATATGGAAAAAATAACATGAAGTATAACAAGAATGGTCATATAATTAACAACTTTATACAGGTTGGATCATGAGGAATGTAGCTTTACTTAGATTGGATTGGATCATATCGGAATAAATTTTACTCAGACTGGATCATATGGAATATATCTTTACTCAGACTGGATCATATATACAGAACATAGCTTTACTCAGACCGGATCATAAAGAAATAAAATTTTACTCATACTGAATCATATGGAATATATCTTTACTCATATTGGATCATAAGGAAATAAAACTTTATTCATACTGGCTCATATGGAATATAACTTTACTCAGACTGGATCAGAAGGAAATACAATTTTACTCAGACTGGATCATATGGAATATATCTTGACTCTGACTGGATCATATATATGGAATATAGCTTTATTCAGACCAGATCATAAGGAAATAAAACTTTACTCATACTGGATCATAAGGAAATAAAACTTTACTCAGACTGGATCATATGGAATATAGCTTTATTCAGACCAGATCATAAGGAAATAAAACTTTACTCATACTGGATCATAAGGAAATAAAACTTTATTCAGACTGGATCATATGGTATATAACTTTAATCAGACTGGATCAGAGGAAATAAAACTTTACTCAGAATGGATCATATGGAATATAACTTTACTCAGACTGGTTCATAAGGCAATAAAATTTTACTCAGACTGGATCATACAGAATATGGATATACTCAGACTGGATCATAAGGAAATGAAACTTCACTCAGACTGGATCATATGGAATATAGCTTTACTCAGACCAGATCATAAGGAAATAAAATTTTACTCAAACTGGATCATATGGAATAGAACTTTACTTAGACAGAATCATAACTTTACAGGCTATAACATGGAATATAACTACTCAAACTGGATCATACGGAACAAAACTTGACTGAGATTTGATCATATGGAATATATAACATACATTTATAAAATGTATGGTGTGTGTGTGTGTGTTATTTAGATTTTTAATGTAGCTTCAACAATTTTTCAGTCATATCACTATGATCTCTGCAGTGTGACAGTTTATGGTGAGCTTTAGCACTGGGGCATCATGCCGCAGACATGTAGCATGATGTCCCACCCAGTCACATTACCTTGACACCAGGCTGACCAGTCCTAACACTAACCTCTTAATGCTGAGCACCTAGCGAGGCAGATAAATTGTATGGTAAGCTTACACAATATGACTAGTTCTAAATAGAGGCTACAATTGGACTGCATTAAAATGATTAGAAGGCAAATAAAAATATTTTGTGACCAATTTAAAAAAAAAGTAAAATTTGATTCTTTGACAATATTTATACTGAGATGAACTTATCATAGAAGAAATATCGATATATATTAAAATCTATATGAGATCATTAATGTTTACTCTCATTATGGAACAGTAACCTTGGCAATTGTGAAGTGACCCTGGTAAAATCGGAGTCTTGCATAAATTTCATCACTGAGCACCAAAATATTATTTTCCCTGAAAATCATACTGGAAACACACACAAAATTTACATTGATGAAAATTTAAACATGCATTTTAAACATTACATTGTGCATCAATTTAAGATATCTTCGCTGGCCAAGGTTCCGATATGTTAACCTATCTACACCTAGGTGGATTGATCAGATATTTCAGTGCTTTGTTCTAGTGACATCTATGGCTGATCTAGATTTGCCTCCTTTAATATGTAATGTCAACAAACCAACAGTGTCTAACAGTGATGCATTGTACATCGGCCAAAAATGGTGAAGACAACTGACACTGAAAGGATATTTTATAAGTTTAACATCGGAAGTATGACTTCGTACCAGAGAGAAGATGTTACAGGTGTATTTGAGGAAAAGAATGTATTTATGCAAATACAGATTAATTGGCAGTGGAAATTTGCTTGTTTATGAGCCCATTCTAGTTGTGTGCTCTACTTGTCTCAGTCATGTTAGAACAGTGTTCAAATCTGAACAACTTGATTTTGATTGGATGCAATAGCTTTCTGCCACATCCAATGAAATTCACAGACCTGAAGCACTGAAACATCTGATCGATCCACCAAGCTGTAGATCATTTGAGATACTGGAACCTCGGCTAGTGAAGATGCAATGAAGATAAATGTATACATGTACTTAAACTAGAAATTTGGTCTTTAAAATGGATGCAACAGTCCTGTGCCTGAAAAGACTTAAGGGCAAATATTAATGACGGTGTGATGAACAGATGAATTTGAAGCATAACACTACACCGCTATCATGCGGCATAAAAATGGATTCATTTAAATATCATTAATCGGACTTTAACAGACAACGAAGCATTTACCACTATGCACTATATGAGCCTTCCAATTTCAAATAATCCCCACCCACCTACCCCTCTGCTGGCCTGGGGAAGTAGAATAGAGCTGATTCACCGTCCTGCATGTTGCAAGAGGTGACTAATGGAGGCAGGAGTCCATTGTGGCTTGGTGGTTAGTGCACTGGGATCATGACCTAAAAGGGTTGGTTTGAATCCTACCATCGGATCAATGGCTACCATGTTGTGTCCTTAAGGCAAGGCACTTTACTTCAAACTGCCACACCAATAAATAACCCGCTTGTGCTGCTGTGCTGTAAAACATAAAACTAAACTGAACTGAAACCAAACCAAATTCAAACATTAAATCTTCCAATACTTTTTGTTTTGAAACAATGAGTAGAGAAAACTGCATACAACCTGGTCTGCTGGAGCAACGGCAGAACCAAACTTTTACTGGCCACTATTGAACAATTTTCCTGTGACAATGGTTGTATGGTAATGGATCTCTCCTCATTATTCAGTATTAAATATTACATTTAGCATGCATTTCATTGTATGGTAGTCTCACTCTAACGGCTGCCAATGACGACATTATAGTGAAAGTGTACTGTATGGAAAAAGTTAATGAGCAAAGTAAGCAATAGTACAGGAAAATGCTGATCTTAAATTTTGTTTTTAAATGTAGTAATATTTAATATGATATCCAAGTTTATATTTTTTTTCTAGTTTTTATTTCTTTTTTTTTTGTAACATCCTGCATGCCTACTAAGGAAATGGCCAAAGGAGTATATGATATTCCTAATTAAGGAAAATGTTTCAGATATCTTCCTAAAAGAGCAAACTATTTTTTTGTTGATAATAGCTTCACATTAAAATGCATTATCTTCATGAGAAAACAGTAATTTCCATGTTTAATGGTTTAGATTTTATTCCAAGATTTAACGTAAAATGTGTTAAAATTTACCTTGACTCCTGCAACTCTGACTCGCTATAACTGGTGCCAGCTGAAACAAAAGTTGAGATAACAACATGGCAAGCATGGGGAAAGAGAATAAAAAATTAATATGCATCACTGGTTAAAAGAATGACATTTACATTGCTCAAATAATATTAAAAATTTGATTGAAGTTCTCAAACTGTCTAAAACCGTACATTGAACGCAGATGACTTTGGCTATGTTAAAATTGATCTATATACTGTTTATTCCAAATTCCTGTTTGTTACATACCCATTAAATATTAAATGGTAGATCTGACGAGTGATATGTAGTGACCCTGGTCAAATCAGAGACTTGCATAAATTTCATCACTCAGCACCAAAACTAGAAAGTTTACAATTTTGTTTGATTACTTTCAATATTATTACTAACACTGAAAAAATAAATTATGAAACTAGACTCGTGCAGTAATGTATAAATGGTGAAGGAAGAACCTGGCTAACCCAGGCGAGAACCACTGAGCCACAGGAAGCTACTGGCAAGCTTACTCACACAGCACACTGGTTGAGCCTGAGACTTGAACCCATGCGGAACGTGAGATGGCAGTGATTAGTAAAGTCAAGTAGTCTAGACCACTCAGCCACCACCCTCTTGGCCATTGTAATGAAATATCATCTTATCACTGTCTGTTTATTACTTTTACTTAATTAATTTAGGTGCAAACAATAACAGTGATATCATCTGACCATCCATTTGCAAAACCTGTTGAATTAATGTTGCTTTAATTAAAACATCTTTGTCACTTACCAACTGCAATGCCATTATAACACAAACTATAATGCTACATGACACACACACACACACACACACACACACACACACACACACACAGATGTGTAATGTTATTTTTCCAAATGATACATGCTATATATATACACACATGTAATGTTATTTTTCCAAACTACACACACACACACACACACACACACACACACACACACACACACACAGATGTGTAATGTTATTTTTCCAAATGATACATGCTATATATATACACACATACACACATGTAATGTTATTTTTCCAACACACACACACACACACACACACACACACACACACACACACACACACGTGTAATGTTATTTTTCCAAATTTTATATATATATATATATATATATATATATATATATATATATATATAATGTCTACATGGATAAGTGTATAAAAATAACTAAAATACACAGTCAGGTATACTATAAGTCAACAATACTTATAGTATTATATATATATATATATATATATATATATATATATATATATATATATATATATATATATATATACCATATATATGCTAATAATGGTTTCAGTATTATAACAAAAACTATCAAATCTATCAATGGCTCATATTTTTTTTAAAATATCACAGTAATATCATACCAAATTCCACTTTTCTCTGATTGGAGTAAATTTAATGTAAACGTAAGTCTTAAATTTCTTGAAAAAGTAAAAAATTTCTCATTTCTATCTTTGTGCTTGGGAATACAAACAAAGATTTACAGTTATCGGCACTACTTTAAATTTCCTGTTTGATGAGGGGTAACAGGTTCTTGGAATATGTGGTTACTATAATCCATCATCTTAAAGACCCAACACACAGCAATTCTTTTGCGGAAATAACCTGGCCAATTTTGTACAGGCCATGAAATTTTTCACAAAACCAAAATTGACACCAAAGAAAATAAACAAAGTCACATTAGTTCTTCTACACAAAAGAAGAGACTTGTGGGATTTTTAGTTTAGAAGTAACTTGTGAGAGCTTCAAGAAAGTTTAGAAGTGACTTGTAAGAGCTTCAAGAAAGGTTAGAAGTGACTTGTAAGAGCTTCAAGAAAGGTTAGAAGTGATATGTGAGATTTTCACACAGTTTAGAAGTGACTTGTGAGAGTTTCAGAAAGTTTACAAGTGACCTGTGAGATTTTCACAGAGTTTAGAAGATAATTTTTAGGTTTTCACTCAATTTAGAAGTGACTTGTGAGATTTTTGTATAGTTTATAATAATTCTTTTGCATTACAATACAATAAGATATACTGAATTGGGTGTGAGATTGACGTTTTTCATAAAAATTTATTCTGCTATCAATTACTCAACTTTTGTTGAAAATGGAATGAAAGTTTTCATAGATTAAACAATACTAACTTGCATACATTTACTTTTATAAGGCAAATTAAGTATATCTAATACATTAAAATATCATGGTCAAAACTTGTAGATACATACTTGGGTTATCAGGATTGTTCAAAATAAGAAGCTTGTTCTTTGAAAGATTGTTTGCTTACAAAAACTGAAAAGAAAATGCCATTATTATTAATATTATAGGTTGATCATATCTCTCAGAAGAAGAAGAAGAAGAAGAAAGAATACTGTCGTATACACTGTGGTTTAAATAATCATAATTTGTCTCCTACTAGAAAATTTAACGTACAATGTTATAAAATGGATATTATCTTGTTTTTTTGAACCAAAACAAATTTGGACGTTAAATTGTCTAGGCTACATTTTAAAAATTACCATATTTTGATTGGGGAAGAATAAGTAATGAAGAATAGTTGTGGCAAACACCTTTAAAATCTCCAACAGAGAAAATATGAATGGGCGGTTCCTGTTCGTTGTAAATTTCAAGACAGAAAACAACGTTATTGGACATGTAAGAAAATATATCGCTACGTATAATTACGTACAAGTAATGATTGATTACAAGCTACATTTATGTACAAAACAGATTGGAAAATGCATCTCTGGATCCCATCTAGGATGCGTGGTGACTCGTGAGGATGTGAAATTGCATTGAGAAAAGATATCATACATTTAATTAGTATATATAAGAAGTTACCCAATAGATTTTCCATGTTTTCTTTTCACTGATCAAATATTTCTTTTCAGTTTTTTTCTTAACTTCAATTACCATGAATTGTGATAAAGTTATGTTCTGAAGTCTATGATGTATAAATTTATTTCATCGTATCGCTTTATATACTTTCTTACAAATTTTCATCAACAGTATTAGGTATTTCAAAACATTGAGATAGTGTACCAAAACTCATCTGAGATGAAAGTGAAAAGGTTAAAAGTCTTCTGAAATACACTTCCATGCTGATATTATCTAAAATTTGGCATATTTTTCATGAAGCTTATGCTTGGGGTGAATGTTGAAAGTACTAATCGTATTATTCCAGTATGTTTATATAATGTTACAGTTAGCTCTCCTGCACAACAAACTTACTTGTGTCTTAAGAATACATACCATCTGTAAGTCAAGTCCAACTCATAAGTGTACATCCGCAAACCTGCAATCGCATAATGCACTGGCAGATCTAGGTCTATGCAGTTCATTAACAGTAATCAGTAGAACAAAAAATGTCACAGACCCTGGGCAGGGTCTCTGTTGTTTGTAGTTGGATGCAACTTAACAATCAAGTATATATGGCAAGGGTTTTGAAATATCAGTAAATTTTCTTGGTATGCAAAACTTAAGAAAAGAAGCTAATTTTGTTCACACACTAAGCACTCGGCCATATCCAATCCAGAAGTACAAAATATAAACAAATATCTAGATTTATAAATTCTCTCAATTTTTGAGTTTGTTTGGAAAATATGCTCAGTAAATTTTCATTAAATAAACCATGTTATTTAAATATAGGAAAGATTTTATTGACTTATCACAGCTATTAAAAAAGGGTGGGTTGGAAGGGTGTAAATACCCTTTCGGATAGTATATAGTACTAGTAAGCATGACCTTTCACTTGCCTCTGAGGACAAATATTATCACAGAGTACCAAATGTTATTGCAAAGGTGAAAATATTAATAAAAATTGAAATATGCAGCAATTTGATTCTTAGAATATTTTCAAGTAAAACTTGAAGTCGAGTAAAATAAATACATGGTTATAATACACACATCAAGTGAACACAAATATACACACATTCTGAGGGAAGAAGATATATATATATATATATATATATATATATATATATATATATATATATATATATATATATATATATACACACACACACATACATATACATGTATATATGAAGGATGGACTTGATGGCTGACCTGATTTATACTATATTTATTTACACTATACTGTTAATAATAGCAAAGATTTGTCACGTGTGACACAATGTAGAACTCAATGTAGCCTTATTATAAAGGTGGTCAAATAGTGTGTCACTGTGGCAAATTAATATTATCCCTTTGTATGTGTTGAAATTGTGCTGAAGAAGTTTAAACTATCAAATTTCCTTTCCAAACATTTCCATGTCAGATATTCCTGGGATTTCTTTTCATAGAAAAAAAGACAATTAAAATACAGATTGTGAAATAGGACATTGAATTCGTTGTGTTGAGAAAGTAGTCCTAGTAGCTCCAAAATTATTGTCCATCTGGTCGTAAAATTCTTGATGTATAGCAGCAACAAAGTTAACAAAAACTGGTACCCCATGAAAAATAATGTATTCATTGTCTCACCAGTAAAGGATCAATCTCGAGTCAACTACAGCATTAAAGTCTTGAACATAAAACATCCAGCGAAAACACACACATTCACAAATACAGAGGGAAGGAGATCACACACACACACACACACACACACACACACACACACACACACACACACACACACAAACA